>JAODVM010469597.1:0-21128 GCA_025400095.1 Phenganax marumi | reverse complement strand
CCTTCAAAACTTAGGATTTACCGGTTTGAAATTCCCACTTTGATCACAGAAACTTTGCCAGTGTAAACCGGGCCTTAGCCGTACCTCTATTATAAGTTCCAACTCAATTTACGGAGTCCGAACCTTAATGAGTGAATCTCACAAAAAAACTTTGTGACAATGTCACGAAAATTACAAGGATGTTTGAACTGAATGAAACGTATAATTCTAATACGGCGTGTATGCTAATGTTTTAGACAAAGGCGCGGCTACATATGACGCATATTCAAACAACTCGCTTGCTTTACAGCGAATACACTTCACCTGGATCGTAGTCATTTATAACACCTACGCCAAGGCCAAAAATATCGCAAGGCAACGGGCTACAAGCATTTTCTAGAGTAGAACTATAAAGACATACTGCTAACAACGCTTGTACTTTTGTAATTATTGTGTTAGTTTTCGCGTACAATACTTGTATTATTAAACGACCAGAGCAAATTGCTGTAACTTGTTGCGAGTTTCAATATAGAATTTTGCGTTATGTGACAGCGCCTTCCACTTCGAGAACACTGAAGACTACGACTATGGTTTCAGAGAAAGACTGTAAAGGTAAATAAGGATAAAAATCACTCAAGATGAGGACTGTCCGTAACTGTTGTACATAAACGATCATCTTTGAAACAATTTACTAGAGTACAGCTTTCGCTGGATGCAATTTTCAATGAGACTTTAACGCAACGAAAGTACTGTTTATACCAACCTTACTGTTTTAGTTTACATGTGTACTGTAAAACACTATAACTACGACATTGTGATCAACACAACTACTACCACAGAATCTGTACACTGTTAAAATACCTCATTATACAGTACCATACTCTTGCTAACCACAATAAAATGACCTTTCATAACTGACTGATGAGTACAGTTGTCAGTCCCTATAATGTCAATAACTCCAGCAAAAACGGACAATAAACTTTACTGTGTGATACAGAACTGATACATGTGGAAAAGTTGCAAAACTGCATTAAAGAAATGCAATATCTGTAAGAATCTATAAAGTACACTGCAGCTAATATCCCACGAAAACCATTTTTGCCAAAGTCGGTGGACAGTGATCATCTTATTATAAAGACTTAAACAAATGCATACTTAATACGCTACTCAGACTTACTATACTAAGACATGGTATTTACAGACAATTCCAGAATTACACACAAATTAAAGACTAGGCTACATAATTAAACTGACTATAAAAAATTTTAATCCATTTCTGCAAGAATTTTAACTCTCTTTTGCTTCTTGTGTTCTTGCCTTTCTATTGTAAGCTGTATCTTATCTTATTTCTCATTGCTAATTCTGTCTCTTCATCTAAATAAAGTCATAAAAAATTAGGACATCGCACTTCGCATAATGTGCTACTTTGAACTAGTTATGTGCAAAAGACTTTCCAAACAAATATGCTAAAAGTAATCAGTATTTTTAGGTGAATCATAAACAAGTATTGAGCACAGTCAGCATTCTACCTACCCAATGAAAATGGCTGGAAACACAAAGTTCTTACCTAGTGAATAATTTAATATGGCTTGAATCCTCGGTTAGATCCACCAGCCGGTGAGCTCCTGGAGGGACCATACATTGATGAAGACTGATCGTAAGAGCCAAGCTGACTGCCAGAGCCACCACCCGGTCCAGCACCACCACCATATGCATTATACAATGCAGCCTGAACATTTGCAGGACTTACACCCGCAGCACTGAACATTGCACTCATTGCATTCGCATAACCAGCGGCTGCTCCTTGGTCGTTATATGCCTGTGAACCAAAGCCAGTAGCACCATCACTTGATGGAAGACTGCCAGGGTTTTCAGTTTTAAATAGACCAGCATTGCCAGGCCCAGATCCTCTGAAACCATCAACTGCATCATTTCTATAACCAGAATCATTGCTAGCACGATTCTGAGCACCCATGGCATCACCAGCACCTCCACCCATCGAGTTCATACCCATCCCTCCCATCCCAGCTCCACCCATGTTACCCATATTCATCCCCATAGACTTAGCCAACATGTTCATCATTCCAGCCAAAGCCATAGGATTCATATTGAAACCTCCACCATAATTGCCTGGTACAGTAAAAGTGGACAAAAAATAGTAACTATGAATTCAAATGCAACACGTACTTACGCTAAAATTCAATAACCAACTCTACCCATGTGTTGACAAGATGCAAGAGTTTCATTCTGACGAGTGAAACTGTTTGCCCAGGATTAGAAAGAGTAACAATGAATAGAGTGCAGAGGGGAGCATAGAATACTACAAAAAATTATGCATATGCAGTCCCTTTACAGCTGCAATAGCTCATGCAGATATGGCTTAGATGAAATTGACTGTTTAAAAATCTAAAAGAATTTGAAACTCGCCAACCTCCTTGATTGCCACCACCATTGCCTCCAAAACCACCACCAAAGTATGGCATTCCACCACCACCACCACCACCACCAGACATATTTCCTTGCATTTGATTATAACTTGGGCCATAGTTGCCTCGCATTCTGCCTGAACCTAAAACATAATTGATAGTCAAAATTACACAACACTCTAGCCACAAATGAGCTTAATTTTACAAGAGTCACTAGTTGATGTATTGATACACATCATGTTTGATTGTGTCCATAATTTTCATTATGTAACAATCATCTAATTAGAAAACAAGTTTCACGTTGATGAACAAATTGCTTTGATTAGACGGAAAAAAGGGACAATTTGTAGTGCAGTGCACAATCTGACTTACAACAAACCATGGAAATAAATATTTGCAATGAAGGCATTATTTAATAGGAAGCAAAACAACCACAAGTACATCTGTGAATTTCACAAAGTGAATAGTGCACCTTGGAAGTTGTCATCTCTCCTTCGATCATCCATTCTCCTTCTACTAGATCCATATTCCTTATCCTCCTTCTTTTTCATAGCCGTCCTCGATTCAGCACGACGAACTTCCACAGACTTCGTTCTGATTTCAAAATACTTGACAGATACGACTTTATCCACAATTTCAGGGCTATCAAAAGTAACAAAACAAAATCCACGAAGTCTATCATTGTTTTCTTTATCTCTCATGATCATGATCTCCTCGACTTTGCCATGACCAGCTTCCTCGCAGAATTTTGTAAAGCAATCTCGTATGTCTGCTTCAGTGGTAGAACTTCCCAGTCCTCCAACAAAAACTTTGAGGTTTTTCTCAGCTTCATCCTTGATCGCATGAGGAGTTTCATCTCTTGCAATGGCACGTTTCGGTTCAACCTCTTTCCCATCGAGCACATGAGGTTTGTCATTTAACACAGCATCAACCGAGTCCACTTTCTCATAGGTGACAAACCCGAAACCGCGCGATCGCTTTGTATCGGGAAATCGCATCACCACAACATCAACAGTCTCGCCCCAACGTGAAAAATACTCTTTTAGGCTTTCTTCCGTTGTGTCAAGGTTTAAACCGCCTACAAAAATCTTTCGGAGTTGTTCTGAAGCGAAAGGAGGCATTTTTCTATCAGAATAGCGATGTTTTCAGTCCTGAAATCCAAATTTCAATGTAACACGTTGTTCGAAGAGTTCCAAAAACAAGAAAGAACACACACATATACTGAGGTGACGTCATTGTCCTTATGAGGTGTTTCTTACCATATAGGGAGCAAAGCTTCTGACGACGGATAACGGTCCCAGTGTTGTGGACCTAGTCGCTTGCGCGAGCGAAAACCTTGCGAAAACACAGAGGAGGTATATACCTCCTCTGTGGCGAAACGAGCACAAAATTATTATCTAATATGTTATTGAAAATCAGTGCCTCTCAGAGGAGGGGCAAAAGGGGCAATTTCCCCCGGACCCGCGGCTTAAGGGGGCCCCCAAAATAAGGAAGAAAATAATAGATACAATGGGAGTAAATCACGCCCACAGGGAAAGGGCCCCTGAGAGGCCCTGTTGAAAATCAACAACTGCAAGATCACCATTTCACCTGTCGTCTAGTGTTAGACATAATCATTTCAAGCTTTTTGTGGATCAGTCGGTCAAAATGTTTGACAAGCGGCACTAAATATTTCCGTATTTAATTTGCCGAGAAAAACTGTGAGAAAAACTGTCTGATACTACGCGTAAATCGTCTGCAGAAGACAGCCTTGGAGTCACTTATTGATTTACACCTGCGCGACGCATCCTGGGTAATCTTTGTCTCAGCATTCCATCGCATAGCCGAGCGCTCGAAGCAAAATATGAATACATTATTCACGGATGACAAGTTTCTGAAGAAACGAGATTAACATAAGGTGAAGTACTAAGATAGCTCTGTTCTTGGGACATATATCTTTGCGTTCAAGTGACTGTCTCATGGATATCCGTGTTTGAAGTTACTGAAACATAGTCCACATGCATTTACAATAATTGTAAGAGAACTTTAAACTTCAGTCTCGCATGTCGTCTAATTTAGAACAATTATTAAATTTTTCACGAAATATCTCTCTGAATAAAGTAGGTGTAATAGTCCTGCATTCGTATTTAGGCCAATAGAAATTTTGTTCATTTACAAACTGTTTAAAAGCTTAGCAAAAATAGTTTTGTTGGCTTGTTGCTATCAAATCTTAAATGGATTTGTCTCGCTACTCGTATGTTCATCACTTAATAATATGCGCGATGCTTTTGTGGTTCGATGATGACAACATTTTTTTTGCAATACTCTACAGAAGTTTCGTTTTGATAAGTTTTGCCGTGAACATGGACAACGATCTTATTGAGACAGACGAGGATAGTGTGCCGCTAATGTCAGCGAGTGATGATAATTATTCGTTTGAAATACAGCAGGTTAGACAGTTATGCAACATAAATATTGACGGAACTACTAAATAACTCATAATTAGTCTGTAACAGTAAAATAATGTAGAGCGCGGCTTCATACTTCATTTTAAAACTCGCATTGATGTATTAAATTTTGTATCATGAGTTATTTTATTTGCCCAATTTTTGGCTTGCAAATTATATTACACAAATTACACTCGATTTTCACGCGATTATGTAGCAATGTCGAACTCAATAATTTTATGGAATATGCTATTTGTTGAAGAATTGAAAGAAATTTTAATAATTAGAATGTACTAATCAAAAAATTTTAACTATTGTTGTTGCTTTCAATTAAATTGATTAGCTGGTGCATCCATCTTTATTTTGACCTATAAGCAGTGTCCTAAAGGAAATACTTGGTATAACCTGGGACACCTGCAGGCTTTCATATTGCTTTTCAGAATGCAGACTTTTATCTTTTTGCAAATGTCATGACGATTGAAATTGTCTGGTATTAGATGAAGCAGAATAGAGTGATAGCTAGGTGTGCTGAGAAACCTGGTATATATTGAGATGTAAACTTCTGAAACTGAAATCAAAATAAAACTACATAAAACTATTGTATTCAACACATTTTTATTGGAGGATGCTCATTAGGCAAACAACAAGAACACAATGAGTGATGTGTTCATTGTTTGTGGTTACTGGTGAACAAACTCTTTTGTCTTTTGGAAATTATTTTTTCCTTCAATGATAAACAGTAAAAGTCGCGAAAGAATCGCCGACGTATGAAAATCTCCTGATGATTTGTAGTACATGAACAAATCACGAACAAATACATAGATTGCACAGTTAATTTGCGTTCAGCGTCCAGATCATTTCCCTTGACTGCACTTGGCAAGATGGAGACGCAGAACTCGAAAAGGCGTATTGTAAAATTGCCTGTGAAAAATGTAGGACGCTATGTTTCGGTTAGGGTAGGTGTAGTCTATACAGTAGAGACTAGAGAAGCGCTGTCCACGACGTCTGTACTAGACGAGTTGCATGGAAAGTGCTAGGTGAATGCGCTTCAACAGGAGCTTATGAACTGTGTCCTTCCTGAATTTTTAGGTTTCTAGGAGAAAACAAAAGCTTAAATAGTTTATTGTCATTATTTGCCGTTGTTAGTTACGAGAAGAAAACGCGGACCTTAGGCAGAGATTGCGTCGGGCTCAAAAGAAAATCGGCGAACATATTACAGAGAACAAGACTTTAACTGACAGGTAAGTCAAGTCAAAAGACAAAGCGTCGACGACGTTTAGAAAGCAGTACAAAATCAAGGAATTCAAAGGTTATCTCAGAATGCTTCCGCGGCCGAGCAACTTTTGTTTGTTTCATCTGTTTATATGGCGCAGTCGCTAGGGCAAGCGCGTTTCACCGATGAGGTTGTGGGTTCGATTCTCAACGCGGACTTCCCCTTTCTCATATGAAAAGAGTCCCTCAACTACTCTGTCGAAAGTTGTAGGTTTTCTCCGAGTACTACAGGTTTCTCCTACAGAGAACGTTGACAGGGTGCAAGGATAAACAGATCTAGGAGTGATGACTGTTGTAAAAATGAACAGTCTAGGGTAACTTGTATATACTGTAAAATATAAAAAACATATTGTAAATAGTTACAATTCAGTTTATGCTGCCAGGTAACTATATGTAAACCATTCCTCTGTCTCTATCTAACTAAATAAATTATTCTGTATTATGATTATTCATATATTCTGTGCACAAGTACCTGATCCTCCCTAACATTTCCAATTTGTTCTTTAAGGCTTATCCAAGAGCGTGGTCATTTTACCAAATTACTTCATCAAATTTTGAAAGAGTAAGCTTATCCAATATTACGCATTTACTACGCTTACATATAAATTATAATATTTAGTACTCTTTGATTTATCAACTTTTCCTGTGTTTAATGATGTTTCATCAAAATTGATGTATGATTCTTCGCGCTGAATTTGCATAACTTACTTTTCTTCTCTCGCGATTATAAAAGAAAAATTCCCTTCGTTATTTTCTAATCAAATATAGCTATTTACTAAATGATAGGGAGAGATCAAGTATATTCCGTGTTTTCAGAATTCTTCTTTTCTTGGAAAGAATTCTTGAAATACTGCTTGTTCGTGCGTGTACTTGTCGCCAATTCCATGGCACATTACAAAGAGAACTTGTAGTTTATTATAGCAGCATACGTATATGCGCTCGACTAAGAGTAAATATGCGTACAATCATGATATTGCAGCGCAAAGCTACACACACACGCATATAGATTCACTTAATTTTTTTAATGCTGTTTGGCGCCATTGTTTTGTATACACCGACTATTTTACAAAAGGGCACGACGCTTACGATCGTTTGAATGGTACTCACAGTTTAAACTGTATTGAACTATATGATGTGGCAAACCTCTTGACGGAATGCTAATCAGTGCATACTACACAGATCAATCACAACACACGTACTATAATTCTAGTAATGCAAAAATAGAGTGTCTTGCAATTTGTCGCTTTGTTCTTTTAAAAAAAGATACTACAGCGTTGGCGAAAACTCCGTATCATTTAAAGAAGAATTAGAAGCGACTCAACGACTGCTTTTAAAGGTAATGCGAAAAGAAATTTGCGTGATTTTGCGCGAACGATAAGTTTGTTTATGTGTTGCTGTTTTTGATAAGGAACAAGAGAATATCCAGGAATTACAAGGCTATATTGATCACTTGAGGACTGAAATTTGCAAAACTGGTCAACAGTCGCTGGTAATGACAATATGTTTGGAAAATTAACGTTGGCAGTTATTTGAGTTTTGTGAACATTTTTTGCAGATAAAGTTATTTGATGGAATTCCTGGCTCAGAACAGGAAACAAAACTTGTAGCTAATGGTCATTTGCCTCCCGACGCAGTCGAACCTGCTCCGCAAAAAATAAATGTATGTGTATCTTTGGTTTCTATCTCTTATGCTTTTCCACGTGGTTTTGGTCATTCTCGTTCCCAGGACCTAATTTCACGGCAACTATTTTGCGTGAAAGTTATAGTTATACAAAAATTATGGGTGCGTAAGTCAGCATCAATCAATGTTTTTCATCTCCAGTTTTGGCTTTTTTTATATTTTGTACAGTGTTTTGTTTTCTAACAGGCTTCTCATCGAGTCAGTACTGAGTTGAACCCAGATGATCTGATGTTATCATGCACATTATGCTTTGAAAAAATGAGGTAAACAATTAGTTTGCATCTGGAGTCGAATTTTAAATCGCATATAATTATTGTACGACAGTAGTCAACTTTCTTCAGAATTGACGAGATCACAAGTCATTCCAGGATCTGTTCTGCGCAGTCGCAGTCGAAGTATCGTGCGTACGTATACTTAGCTAATATTCAGTATCTAATTTCGACGCTTCCTGGATAGCAACCTACTCAAATATTTTCGCAACGTGTTTTTAGTTTACATAAACCAGACACATTGAACGTAAACGTGACTTGTTCTGAGGCAGACATTGAAAAAGCTTCGTTTAAAATTGTTACGAGGGTAAGTCTATCTTCCTTGAAGAAGTGGAGAGGATGCAAAGGGCGGGGCAAATGTATTCTGTTAATTTGCTTGTCTTTAGACAAATCTAGAGAACTACACTAGTACGTATTACGATGTACATAGAAGTGAATCAGATTGCATATGGCTGAGAGAAAATTTACAACAGTTATGTACAGAATGTGTAGTACCACCTCTGCTTCAACAAACTACACTTAACGGTTAGTGTAGTCATCTAAAATTGCAGTTCCTTTCAAAGACATAATATTACGCTTTCGCATGTATAACCTATATGTCATTCTTCAAGGAAAAACGAGAGAACTGGAACGGTTTCTTTCTCGACTTTGTCAACATCAAATTTTGCGAACAAGCAGCTTGTTACAATTGTTTTTAACTGGCTCAGACGAGGTGGGTTTTTGTGCTACTGTAGTTTAAATGATTGGTCATTAACAGACAAGCAATTTTACAATGAGTCTGTGTGCTCATATATAAGTTGTTTATCATCGCTTTTAACTGTAGAGAAACTTTGCGCGTGCTGCGTTTGTAAATGTTTTGGTTTTGAAGGAGATTAAAACTGCAAAGGAAGAATTTAATGAGAGCCAGTCGCTGAAACAAAGTCCGATCGAATATAAACCATCGAGAATATCAACCAGTGAGAAAGGAACGCTTGTTAGATGTCAGGTGCGTCAGTTGTACGTCTTGGGATCAGAGAGTCTCATTTACTTACTTTACTAGATTAATTCCAGACGAGAATACTTGTTACGTTCTTAGCCATACAATGAAAGATAGCTGTAGGATGTCATAGAGTGTTTATGTACTATATTGTATATATTACTGTATAGTTTTGTATGTTTTTAGCTAGCTTTTTTAATCATTGCTCTGTTCATTCTATATTTTTTTAGAAATATTTAGAATCGGTCGGGAAGAGTTTAAAAGGTTTAATTAATCACTTAAGGAGTAGTCTGGAGAGCAATTCAAAAAGTATGATACACTTTTTTCTTCAACTGTTAGAAGTGCATATTATATTTGATCCGAAACTTCTTACTGTGGTAAAATTGAAGATTAATATGGTGTATCTTTTTATGTTTGTTCAGAGGGTCAAGGAAGATGGTTTAAGTCTATTGCAGAATCTGAACCTGAAGACACGTACTTGAAGGTGTCACAATCATTCTAGAATAACATTCTCTAAGCTAGGTCTATGAAACTCAAAAGTCATCATTATTATAACTCCTCGTACTTTATGTTTTGTTTGATAAAATTATTTCGTTTGTTCTCATGCAGACTGCTGCTCAAGCGTTAAGTAAAGTTTGCGATGATCTGGAAAAAGGGCAGGTAAATCTGGGTCCTATACAGTCGTTCTTTTACCATCTTTTAAGGCAGTCGGGTGTTTGCAGGCATATTGATATGAAGTAAAACGATGTGAATGCGGGAGCTTGAATTCAATCCAGTCTTGTTTTTAAAGTTCACTGGTTTAGTGCAACCCGTTTGCGAGACCGGCCGAGTGGCTCTGGGTACGAGCTTGCCACCGGCCCAGCGAAATGATCTATGCGAAATGTATGAATGTTTTACTTTTCTAGAAAGAGGACGAAAAACTTATTATCGGAGATCTTCAAAGTGTCTTAGAGTATATTTATAGTTGCCAGGTGTGCTCTTTATATTGAACACTCATACGACTACATGTAGTATTTTTCCTTCGGAGGTTGTTCTTAGAGAGATTTACTAAATATACATTTACCCGAGCGAATTCGAGTTACTACGCCATTGTGTTTTTGTTTCAGGAATTATTGGGAAGAGTAGAGAACTCTGTAAATAGATTTTTGTATTGGGAAGAAGAAGTTCGTGTCTGTGAGGAAACGAAGGTGACTTACCAGAAAATAACTTGTTTTTTCTGTAGTATATGAGACGGTTTATAATTTAATAAACTAAATTGTTTCTTTAAGAACAACTTAAATAAAGAGAGTAATACAGATCTAACCACGAGATGGGCGGAGGTAGATTCCCCAGCTATACAAATTTTATCCGCATATTGCAGAGCGAATATAAAATTACGCGTTGATTGTTGCATGTTTTTGTCATGACTTGTGCTCTGTTTGTTTCCAGGCTAATTCCAACTGTCGCGCAGCCAAGGCACACTTGGAGATGTTGTACGAGAATCTTTCAACCGAATTACATCATTTTGATTACCAAAAAGAAATGGAATTACGTGAAATATTTATTGAATACACAACGTTGAAGTTCGAACATTATGAGAAAGTAATGTATTCGTTGTACAAACAAACGCAGAGTATTGTATCCGAACTACAAATTCTGACAAATCTTCAAGGTTTTTCTTTATTCGCAGGTGAAAAGCAAATGGGAGGCAGCCACAGTAATGACAGAAACCAAACTATCACGTGACAACAGAGCCATCGTGTTTACGTGATAAATCTTACGCGAAGGTGCAATCAGTCTCCAAAAACATTTCCTACAGTGTGCTTGTAGATTCAGGTTTTAAAGACGATAAAGTCACGAAACTTGAATCATGTGCATAAAAATACTTCCATCTATAGTTGTGAGCTTATCAGTCAGCTGGACTGCAAATAGTTGAATTGTGTGAACCTGTCAATGTGTACACAATTTTAAATGAATTTAAAGAAAAACTATTCCATCAATTGTGTCAGTAGTGAACTTTTGTTACAGTGCAACTACATTAATATATACGGAAATAAATTTCAATTTATATTCAGTCCTGGCGTTACTTTTCATTACTAAATCACCAATTCATTGTAGTACGCTAAGTATCCACTCTTACACTGTTGGTGCGTTGTAAATCTTTTTGTTTGATGAACTAATATAGAAATGGAATTAAAGCTGGATATATTTCGTTTCTATGAATGCCATCAAATTCTTGTCAGTCGATCAGCGTTCTGTTTCTTGTGTGAGTACACAAGTAGGGAAACGACAGTTGCAAGGTCCATCTTGCGAGAAAGAATCCAGTCCATGTGATAATCTCAATGAAAAAATGTGGACATGAAACGTTTTCGAACATGAATCGATGAGGAAGCGCTGACGCGAAGTACTGGAAACAACTTGGCCACTGTTCAATGCGACAGTTTTTCAACTGAATATGGCAAATTAAATTGCCAGAAACGACTAGAGCAATGAATGGCTGTTTATAATCAGATCGGTGACGCGTTGAACGTGCAATCCATACGGCAAACCAAAAGAAAATGGGTGCACCAATACTCTACCACTGGCATACGTTGCTTCTCATGGTGAAAAAATATCACTTCTACTGTTTACCGGACAGAGTGAATTGCCCACAAAGCTATAAACCAGTACTTAATGTATTTATTTGTTGCAAATTGAGAAACAGTTGATATCAGCGTCGACTTATTGAGTGGGAAAAGGAAGTGTTGGTATATTGCGTATTTTGAAAATCACAATAAACAACATCAACGTTCCGACAAAATTGAGTTGATCTGGTCGCACTGTTTATATTTCCTTTTTTTGGCAGCTAGAGTAACGTTTGACTAAATCATCACTTTCAGCGTTGTCTGCGCTATCCAACGCCTTATTAAATAATATTTCCACTTTAGATACTACATATCTACCATTGTAGCACACTTTTCACATAAGACACACGCTGTAACTTGACTACCATTCATACAACACAGACTACTCTGCTTTATACGTCCATGATGCTCTCCGGAGAGTTGCCGTCCAACCAACTCCACTGTCTGTCGGCCGACTTCTGACGTCAACACACTCACTCACACAAGTTTGAGTCTTGAAACTCATTTGACATCCAGCGATACTTTGATATTCATAGCACCAAGTTCAGCAACAAGGTAGCGAAAAACGTAAGGCAAAGCGACCACTTTCATATGTTCGCTAGTTTCGCAACTTTTACAACTCCATTTTCTTGTGATATTCGATGCAACTGCCGCCATTTCTGACGCAGGTTTATCAAAGATGGGTGAAATGAGACTGCCACATTTCACACAAACGTGGCCCTGAAGACAACATATTGATTAGCAAGTAGAGTTAAGCTGTGCGCGCAATTCAAATTTTTTTTGGCTTCCAGACCGTTCCTTAGACTAATGACTATTTCTGAATATTTCTATTGATTATGATAGGGAGGGAATATACCTCAGAGCGATCTGAACAGTTCATCAGTCTGTCTTGCAACAAAAACGAAGTGCCATGAGCAAGTAAAGCATCGCGTTCCATCTCACCAAAACGAATTCCTCCTTGCCGTTTTCTTCCTTGCACCGGTTGATGAGTGACAGTGTCTATAGGACCTGTCGCACGGACCTCAATACAAGAATAATATATGTGCTATTAAGAAAATGTGAAATCAAGCGAGAATTAGTACTGTATATGTAGGTACAATTCTTCTGAATAACCTTCGATAGTTGTGAAAAATAGATAATGCAATTTTCTCGTTGGTAAACAAGTATATTGATCAATGTCAGAGTGTATTGCAATCACTTAGGCACGTTGTTCCCGCTGGTTGATAAAAAAACTTCAGCGGTAACAAATTAACCATCAGATGACACGCAAATAATTTCTCATCATCCACATCGTATCTTCTATTGCCTCCCGTTAACTTGCTGTCTTAATGTATGCAATCCATTGAGCTGATTATACCCGCAGGGGGGTGAGAACGAGTCCTGTTTGCATGCTATTTAAATCATCAAATATAGTCTAGTATCCATGAGTCCCTGTCTTTTGAATCCTTGAGAAATGATTTGACTAAATACCTGATACTTATCTGAGACCATATGACGCAGACGTTGATAATAAACCACGCCAAAGAATATATCTGCTTCAAACTCTTTCCCCGTTACGCCGCTGTACAGTCTCTCCGTACCAAAATAATTGTAGCCAGCTAAATAAAACAATGAGAGCAACGTTTTAGGTTTGCAGCCAACAACTACACAAGCAACAGTCGCAATCAATGAACTTGTAATTCCGTCACACCTACATGGAAGTGAGGGTTCAAGTTTAATAACATACAGTCCATACACCTCACTTTCAAGCAGCTGTGAAGTAATTACCTCTAACGTTCATATAGGGTACCTTTTATTAACATTTTCCCAAAATAATCAATCGCAGAATTGTCCTCGGAGAAAGTGAATGGTGTTGCATCGTGAACTAAGCCATGCGTACTTGCAGACTTTCCCGCCATACTTTCAACCATCATTCCTACAGCAGTCAGGTAAATCCAAATTAGTCGCAAAAATTCATGGTCACTCCAATCTGAAAGACTTTCTATCAATACTATATCACTGAAAATATCCAAGGAAACAGTCGGAAGTGTTGTTATGATACAAAACTTACCTATGGTCATACGTGACGGAAAGCCATGAGGATTGAAAATGATATCTGGCGTCATTCCGGATTCTGAGAACGGCATGTTCTCTGCAGGCCACTTTTGACTTTCAGGAAAAATTGCAAATTTTTCATTATTAAATCATATTTCCCCATGCTGCACAGTTTTGTTAAAGTTTCCAACCAAGCAGCGCAAGTTATTGTTAAACTTTCTTAATAAATGTATGCCTTGTAGAGCATGAAACTGAGTTCTCCTCACCTGCAGATACCTTTCTGACCATGTCGACTTGAAAACTTGTCCCCAATGATTGGATTCCTCTGCAAATTCACACAAAAATTACTTTGCCAAATCTTGTGAGATACGCCCCAAGTGAAAAAGCATATTATCTCACCTGTATTCTCCATTTTAAGGAAACCCTCTGTAATTCACCGTCACCGTTATCATTCCCAAGGTACTTCACCTGAAAAGAAGTTGAGTTTAATCGATAAGCTATTCAAACATGCATTGTTCAAAAAAGAACAGCAAGGCTCTTCTGCATTTCTGAACTTACGGATTCCAAGTATGCGGCTTCCATATAATGGAATTTTTTTACCTCCGCATCACCAGTGGTTAGATCAATATAACTAAAAAAGATAACAACGAGTGCTCATGTCGGCTACTGAAGTTTCGATCTCTTCCTCATTTATACTAACTAACCAATAGCAAGGGTCGTCATACTCCAGTTTCGCTCCAATTGGTGGAAAACCATCTTTATCCAATTTCCCAGAAACTCTGGCATCATGTGGTAAACAGCCTGCGACATACAACAAGAATGATCTGTACGTCAAGAAACAAAACAACACCCCGTCAAACCTTACTCCTAGGGTAATGCAAAGTCATAACATTCTAGCTATAGTTCCTTGACCATACACATAGTTCCCATCTTATTTTCACAAGATTTTCTCGCTGGCCAAACAGTAATAACAGTATATAAGTACACTGTGCACTCTCTACTGTATTCATTTTGTAGTAATATCCATAAAAACGTCAATGAAAAGAACCAAACTGTATACATACCAAATCTGAGCGTGACATTTCGAGGATCACTCGCAAATTTTGCTAAATCAACAACCTGGAAATGATCAAAGGGGAAAATGCACTCAGCAAACATTTAAAGTACTACGCTCTTCCACAAAAATAGGCTTATTGCCAGGGAGATGTGAGTCCTTTGCTACAGGAATCACTGAACAATCTGCTGTCGCCCATCTCTGCACGAACGTTGGGAGTAATTCTCGAGAAGCCCTCTCTGTGCACGTATACCTCAGTTTTGTAGACGGTGCCATGACCGAATCCTCGCTCATAGGAAGACTTGTTTAATATCATGGCATCTTCCATATCATAACCCTACAACAGCGAAATTGGCATTGTGAACATAGACTCGTACGGCTACTATAATGGAGCACTCCTGCTCGTGTCAGCACGCAGAAAGTAAATAGTGCTGAAAACGGAATTCCATTTTATACTCTTCTCTAATAAACACCTTATCAAGAGTCAGAAAAAAGTGTAAAATTTAAGCACGAAGTTTAAAAATGGCAATTGGATGAAATGCCGCCTGTTATTTACAGATGTCAACATAACTCATGCAGCATTACTGTAAATTTACTATAAAAATGTTACCGTATAAGAGATGACGGCAACAATAGCGTTTGTTCCCAGCGGATAATTATCAACATTGAACTCATCGTGGGCCTTGGGCCGTACTAATGGCGATTGAGGAGTCTAAGAAATATGGTGGGATTGATGCAATATCATCATCATATGCAGAGAAACAATTGAAACATGTCGCCATTATTTGCGATGACGAATGGCATTATGAACATACACTCCATTACTGTATACCATACCTGGATACGATACAGTTTATTATCACTACGAGAAGGAATAGAATGACATGGCGTGCCCATTGTTTGTTTTCCCATCTATAATACAAGACTTTGTAACTTCACAAACAGCACTAACTGTCTGCATCAACGTTATGCAAAACGAGACTGCCCTACATCAATTCTAAATTGTCTTGCGTGGCATGGGCCATTTTCTATCTGCCTAGTGATGGTAATCCGAAAATACTTGTGGTGCTTGGTAAAGCGAAACTGCAAAACAAAAGTTTATACATATTAAGGATCGAACCAACCACGCGTCCTCTACCTGACATTGGTACATATTCCTCGGACTCTGGTTAAAATCTGAGTACGGAGTTAAACTGGCAATGGTGCTCAAGAATCCTGTCGGTTTCATCTCCATGTGAGTGGTGATCTAGGATGGCGAAAAGATGACAATATAACATAAGCAGAGACAAAAAACAATAATATGAAGGTGGAGTAGTAAAACAAGGAAACGTCAAAAAACCAATTGCTCACCCCTTCGTGAACTTCCTCAGGAACAATTGCGACGTCAAGATATACCTATTATAAATTCAAAGAGAATTATTATTTAGAAGAAGCGCCAAAGACTGTACGAACCAGATCGTGTTTTACTGTGTATAGGTGCAGAATATTAACTATTATACCATTTACCTGTTCAAACGTGCCAATCATTTCAGGTTTTCCAGCGGCGATATTTAAAACTGGCCTCATCATACGAGCAGGAGTCGTAAACAAATATAAACCAGGATACTGACTTGCTGTTTTTGTGAAGGGGACTAGACACACTTCGAGATATTTGGGAACCTGAAAAAATGATTGAAATGCGTTTTAGCGCTCTTTTTTGTCCTGGGACAACTTGAAAAAAACTTGCAAATGTTTGAAAATCAGGTAAAGTGCAAAATTTCTTCACGACAATATCTGTTATCACTGACATGCTCCAAATTTTCAACTTTCATTATTCTCAATCTTTTAACCAAGTCTTCTGCCAACTGGTCGTCCACATATCCCAACACTCTACCATCTAGTAATACAGGGTAGCATGACGTCATTGATGCTGATGTGGGACAATCCCAAGGAGTCATACCAAGGGAACAAAGTAATCGAGGAAGATGAGAGGTGTGTGGTGAAACATTCACTACCTATAGGTTAAAAAATCCACCAAGTTGATGTATAGAAGTATTCCGAAATCTTCGACTTTTTACAGTTGATCTTGTATTGGTGGTTACTTTAGTAAAGAAGTCTCGTGTCTATCTTTATTCACAACGTTACAAATACCTCGCACATCGACGCCAAATGATTTAATAATCCACAGGGGGCACCGTCTGGCGTGTGGACTGGGCATAAAAATCCTAGAAAATATGTGTATAGATAGTTAGATATTTAGATATCTCGATATATAGATAAATAGATAAATATTTATAAGGGTGGTTCTTGTATATGTCGAGCTGAAGAGACAGTATATCAGAGGAATGGCACATGCTTATCGGATCATTTACGGTATTTCAAAACAACTCTTCCTCACCCCAGGCCTCAGGTAGTAGTTTTCTCACGGACGTGGTTCTCATCTCAGCGAAAAATGCCCCGCGATGAACGCATCGAAAATGAGAAAGATATCTGTAATAATTGAGTTTGTCTGCAACGACGGAGTAACCTGCAACCTGTTGTGAACACCACGTATTACAGACATATGAATTTCACTTTACACAGAATGCAAATCGTAAATAATTCTTGTTAATCGACTAACAACTGCCTACAATAACCTGCGTTCACGACTGTACCTGCATCAATCCAAGACCAGATTTGCTACGCAGTGTGCCAGTCGCTAATAAATACTCTATCTGGCGAGTCAAATTAAAACAATTCGCCATATTCTTCAGAATAGTAGCTACGAAATAATAGAAAATAAATGCTTTTGATAAGTATTTTGGTGTCCACAATTTACACCTTCATTCAACAACTATTTCATACCTGAATTGAAAGAAAACTTGCTTGTATTTTTCTTAATGTCCTTTTCCAAAGCAAATTTTAAAGAGGTCAACCACACTTCTAGTTTCTCCTGTAGAAGAATATTGCAGTAAATGCGAAAGTACATAGTCGCTGTAGCCGCTACTCTGGATTGACAAAATGCATGAACTGTAGCTTAGGAATAAAAGCCATTCGGCAGCGCTAGATAACTCTGACACCATTACAACAAACAGTTGGATTATCAATAGCAACCAGATTCGAGAACATAAATGACGTAAGGAGTTTAGTCTCGACCTCTACATTATCTGGTTTACAAGATGTGAGGTATTTCCCGCATTCACGTCTAATAATGGTTGATCAGAACGTACTTTTAAAACCATTAGATAGAAATGACCACCAAGCAACAACTCCTGGTTCATGGGATTGTCAGCTGATTCTACAGCACATTTTTCCATAGCAAGAGCGTACAACTTTTTGATCATAAATCTATAAATTAGGATGAAAAAGTCGAGGTGCATCTGAATACACTTTACACAACAAAATGATTCAGTCAAAGTAGTAAATTCTACAAGTCACACTGTATACGGTTAACCAAACTCCAGCATATGAAAAAACTTACACAATCAGGTTAAATTTGTCAAGATAGGAATCTAAGTGAACACAAATGCATTTCCTGAAAATAAGAAATAAAATTTAGATTGTTAAAAATCGATTTCAGAGCTCATGAAGTAGCTGAACAGCCAACTCGTACCCAGTCACTACCCCTCTTATACCGTGCGTAGGGAGCAAGGAAAATGATTAAGCTTGGCTAGCCTGCAAGTCCCGCCCTCCCTACAAGAATGAAACAACAGGATGACCGAGTTCGAGTTAAGCTACGACGTGCATATAAAGTGTAGATGATAAAAGGCTGCATTCCAGTGGTGCCTTCTCAACACGTACGTAAAAGTTCAAATTGCAGCCATCACGAGATTAATTGCTAGAATTTAGAACTTTGCGTAACTACGCGCCTGTTTGCTGAAGACTTCTTAATTGAATAAATAATATGAAGCATTGAACGATTTAAGGTTTCATTAAGTGCGTGTACGAGCGTCTTAAAAGCGTTTAAATGGAAAACAGCGCACAATTACCGAATTAAGAATTTAGCAGCAGACACATTACTATACCACTCGGGTAGACCCAATTTAACACGAAATCTCTCCCCTACGATGAAACAGAGCAACGATATTATACACACTAAGATTCATGAACAACAAGGCTGTACTTTTGAAATAATAACGTGTAAACGTACCAACATAATTGAGAATCTTCCCCTGCGTTGTTAATTCTTGATCTTGTGCTTGTCTGAGCATAGTAGCCACACAACTGGGCATAAACAGTATGTCAACTTCAGACTGAAGTAACTATACATGCAGTTCATAAAACAATATTATAAAAGTCGTTTGTCCACCAGAGCTAATCTTTGAATGGTAAATCAGCGTCGAACATTTCAAATGTGATGTTGATAGCTACTTGTGTATTTCATATTATTTAAGTTGGTTCATTTCAAAATTCAATATACTATACATAGCAAGTAGCGGAGCAAGCTCCAAACTTACTCTTTTAAAAACGTATTTGATTCTTGACCCTTCGTAAGTTCCTTGTAAATATGGTGATCAGTCGTCTCATACAAAGCCTTTTAAAAATGAAAAGTCTCCGAGTTTACTGGGACTTTGAATAGGCGAGCTCTATTATTGCTCAGGTGATTTTTACAAGCAACAAATACCTTTAATACAAACATAACAGGCATGAAAAATTGCTGTTTTTTGTACAGGAAAGACAGAGAACATGTCCCATCTGTCAGGTAGTGAAGAATCATTGTCTGCAATTAAAAAATCGCAGAAGTCAATGATTTTGCCTGCAGAAGACCACAAGTAGAGACCAAAGTTATGAAAAGCCGGTTGAAAATCTCCGTTAGTATGTTTACTACTGTACATTAATAAAACTGAACTCACGTTGCCAGTTTGATCTTTCCCTACACAGCGAATTTGAATGCCATATTCGGTGTACAGAGGTCCGCGTTTTCGCCATGACGAACGAGTAATAGCTAGAGGCTGATGAAGAAACGTAAATACACATGAAAGTGTGACTTGTCAATTGGCTATATTAAGGAAAAGTGTTAACTCACTAAAACCTCGTTCTTTTCTTTAATACATACATAATTCCTCCTGGGCAACACCAACATTCGAACAACTTTTTCAATGCCATTAATAATGAAATATCCGCCACCTTCCTATAATTTCAAAGTTTATGTTTAGATAATGAGGTAATCTAGATAAGATACTCTTACAGTAAGTTCATGACGTAAAGCATGTAAACTAAAGTCAACAATTTTGCCCTGACCTCAGCTTCTTCATGATGAGCAACCAGATCTTTTGGTCCCAAACCGAAGAGTGAACAACACTTTGACTAAAATTACATAACACCTTTTACGCCATGTTTATTAATGTTAGTCCTTCTAAATATTAAGAGAAAAACATGCAGGGTCAAAACTCCAGGCGTTTGTGAGCAATGAAAATTCATTCACAATGCGCAAACGGGGTCTTCAGCGCTTGCAGTCGAGGTATAATGAATGCTGAATATCCATGCTCCGTGACTGTAGAAAAGTACCTTCACCATTATTGGAAGCATGGCTATCACTTTAGCAGTATTTCCACCAATCTGATTGTCCACTTTCCACTGGAGAGAGACTTGTAGTTTCCCACTGTACGTAGTGCTTCTTTGTCGACACTAGTATGCACATGCAATAAAAATCACCACATTTAGAGAATTTACTGACTAGTGAAAATTAGTCCAACAGGAAAAACTAGCAGGTACAGTTTAGCAAATTACATAACTAGCAAGTAGAATCTTGAGATAAACAATTGCAGATAAATGAAAAATATAGAGATAGTAGATTTAGCACTACATATATAACGTAGATTACCATTATTATCATTAGCAATATTTTAATAATGAATAATAATTAAATAAATTAACTAAATAATTTCTAATCTCTTTCTAGGACAAACATATTGAACTCTGACATATCTTTATTATACTGTATAAAGCAGAACAAGTCAAACTGGGTCTATTAAGACTTAATGGGGATTGGTGAATGTCTGTGATAAAACTCGGTAAAAGGCAAGAGTCTCAATGTGCCATAAAACAGCTTAATACACCAACCAACGCAACTTTGTACTTGTACCTCTGCAGGAAAAATTCTCAATGATTTTGAGTGAAGATTTCCCTCTGACACTGTTGGTGTTCCAATACTAGCACCCTGAAAAGAGCATTAAAATGACTGCACCCATTTGTGTATGAAAGATTTTTTCTGAAAATCTACCAGATTAAACCATAAAAACATAGGCCAGTTTATTGAGCACAACTCATCATTGCCATACTGATA
This sequence comes from Phenganax marumi, assembly GCA_025400095.1. Taxonomy (NCBI): domain Eukaryota; kingdom Metazoa; phylum Cnidaria; class Anthozoa; order Malacalcyonacea; family Clavulariidae; genus Phenganax; species Phenganax marumi. The sequence continues at coordinate 164 of JAODVM010469597.1, read as the reverse complement.
CTCATCATTGCACACAGACCTGCCAAGTCTCACGATTTAATCGTGAGACTCACGATTTTTTATGCTATCTCACGATCTCATGATTAAGTCCCCAAATCTCACGATTTTAAACAAAATGTCCGCTAAAACCGCAAGTGATTCCAAACACTCGTCGGAAAAAGAAA
>JAODVM010469486.1:0-21137 GCA_025400095.1 Phenganax marumi | reverse complement strand
ATGCGCCGAACCTAATGCAAATGACCTAAAGTCTTTGTCTGAGCTCATTTGCATTAGGTTCGGCGCATGAAAAGAGCAACGTTTGACCTAGGCCTAACTGATCACAGATTGTCGTACAACGAAATTTTTGCTTAAGAGGGTTCACCTTGAATTAAAGATATGTATTAATAATTTAGAGACTATTTAATGTGGAATGTGAAAGGGGCGAAGCGTCAAGCTAAATAATAAATATATATTCATGGGTGTCACTTTTGCTGTATATTATATAAAGTCTCACTAATGGCCGGACGAATACGCCGTATTAAGCGCGTTTTCCACCAAGAGCAATTTTCCGCGCAGAAAACAAATCTAGCAACGTGATTGGTTCGCTTCGCGGTAAAATATATTGCTAACCAATCAGTTTGGTAGATTTATTTGCCGCACGGAAAATTCCGCATAGTGGTAAACGGGCTTAAAGAGTCACCATTTTCCACTACGGCCGCTTTGGCCGCGCGGGCGGAGTGCACTGTGAGTGCGGCTTCATAGCCACGAGATCGCGTATGGTACAAAACGGATCTTCAATAATATCGCCAAGACCTGGGCACGACGTGCATGCAATGACATCATAGCCTCGTTCCCAGGAACAAAAAATGAGCAGAGATAAATAACGCCACCGGTATAACATCGTATGAGTTTTGATTAATTAGAATAAAATCCTTTTTGAAGACATACTGCCTCATGCAGAGTCATAGAATATCCCTGTACACCAGATAAGATAGTTATTTTTTCAAATCACTTCACAGGGAGGCTTAAATTGAATGTATCAACGCGACGTGGCCAAAGTAACCACAAATAAACTAATGAATTACAATGAATGATACACAAATCTTTTAAATCAACAATGTCTATGCATAAAAACTCTTTCTGAACCTAGTTAAACGTATTAAACCATGCTACAAAATAGCTTGAATCCTGTACAAAAACGTGGGCAAAAATTTACAAAAAATTGCGCCTTACAACATTTGAGAAACTTTTGAAAAACAGTTTATCTTAAAAAGTATCTCAAATGAAAGCCATTTATTATTTAACACTCGGTACCTATCAGGCGCTAAGAACTGTTTAAAATGCACTAAGCGTTAATAGTGTTTGTGTTTTAATTTACTTCAATATATTAACGGGAGAGAAGTGATTATACTGCAGCAGGAAGGCTTCTTTCGATTCAGCACTTCAAGATGAAAGTCAAGTCCTTTCCAAGTAGTCTTGTTGTCATCACTCAAATTTTGCTGGTTTTTTGGGAAGCTAATGGTACGCACTACATCATTGTAATGTTTGTTGCAAGAAACTAAATTTGTTACTTATAGGTGGCTAAAATTGTAATTTGTAACAAATATACTTAAATTGACTATAAAATGTATATTCAAGTACAAGACTAACTGAAATTATTGCCATTTTTCTAGAGAAGTATATAGCCTGCAATCATCCCCCCAACATTATCAAATGTATACGAAAAGCTCAAAAATTCTTTGTATCGGAAAAATTGAAGTCAATATGTTGTGAATTAAAAGTAGCCCTGAAATGAAATTGACTGTGATCTATTTTCAACACAGAAGCAACTCGTTTGAAAGTAGTATGCGAAGGCGACGACATTTCAAAATCAGTGAAATGCCCAAAAGAAAACGACGTACTCCAGGTGGAAACAGCGGAATTTGGACGACGGAAGACATTTATGTGTCCGCCAAAAAGTCCGAATGACAAAAACACTCGATTATGCGGTATGAAAGATGTGCGCAGAAAAATAAGTCCGTTGTGTGACGGCAAGCAGCGATGTGATAGTGTTGCGGTGAATACCACCAACCTAGGCGAGTTAGAACAATGTCGTGGTGCTGAGAAATACTTGCTCATGTACATCGAATGTGGTGAGTTAGTTTTGTACAAGAGGGGGTAAATTATTTGGAACAATCCCTGACCTTAAGTGAAAATGGAATATATCGTTTGCATAACCAACGGAGGGAGGGGGGAGGGGGGCTATATTCAGTGACCTCAAGATGATAAGTCTAGTTGACATGCAGTGTATTGTTAAAGTTTCTCTGTCGTTCAAAACTGCTGACAGTGTAATTTCCAAATATCAAAAAGGTTTGAAAACTTATAAGAAATTTTGTACATTAATATAAGAATTTTTACCAGTCTTGACTAATTTCAAAGCGCTTGCTCTTTATGACTGGTGAAAATCCAAGAAAACAACGGAAATCCACCAGCATATTAATGACACACTCAAAAACATTAAAATTAAAACATAAATTTGCAAAAAGTTCTGCTCAAATTGTAGTGACTTCTACGTCGAAATTCTCCACGCGAAAAAACGAAATAACAACGTTCAAACCCTCACCTTCCCTTCCCCACAACATGATGGCGCAAAATATCAAGTTTCTCACGAGAAGAGTGCCGCAAAAGACGACCGAAAATGTTTTACAAACTCCATCGTCCGTTCCAATGTCATCCTCACAAGAATCTCCTAATTTTCCCGCCAAAACCGAGCGAGAGCCTGGGCCGACAATTTCCAAAATCTCGCCCTCAGGCCCTGCATCAAAATCTCGAAAAACCTGCACGCGTGTGACGTCACGTGCGACGCCAGTTTCTCCGACACCGACTAAGCTGATCGATTATGCTTTGGAAACCGAAAGAGGATGTAATAATGCTGATAAAGTAATTGGCTCTTGGAAAATTTACCTTATGACCGTTTTGACGGCATCAGTTGCCTTTTTATTGTAAGCAATTTCAGAAATTTTTTCAAATAATGAACAACAAAGTATAATCTTTATCAGGAAATAAGTGTATCGAAAAAACACTGCCTCTGTAACATTCCACTCCACAGTACAATTGAATTGTATATAACTCTAAGATTAGTAAGTCGACGTTTCTCAGTCAAATATAAAACAAGAGTGGTGTTTTTTAGATCGATTTAATAAAAAAGATCTAAGTTTACAAACTCACACGAGTCTCGCAAAACAACATGTACATTTAAAAATGCATGCTATATAATATCTCTTTACATAATATACTACAGGTCGAATACTTCGTAGGACCAAATTTATAATTCATGCTTGAACATTATACGCCAATTTATACCATCAAAGTTCCTGTGATCAAAGCTAAGTCTTTTCTTAAAAAGCGGTCCCAGCTAATTTGGGAAGTTCACAGTCAAATTTCTTTGATTACTTGACGAAACTTTGATAACTAAAACTGACTGTATTTATTTCGTCCAAAGAACTGCTTACATACATGTTTTCAAAATTCTTTATATTCTTATACAGTAAGGTATAATTTACATTATATTACAAATAAATATTTAAATTAAATCGTTTGAATGTCTTGTGATATTTCCTGCTGTCACAACTCATTGAACGTTATAAAGAAACTGGTCGCAAATTTCGCTCTATTATTTTCAACTAATTAAACTTTTCTGGACCACATTTCAAATAACTATGAGTACAAGTGTAAGCTGTTAATGATTCGATTATCACGCACAAAGCACTGTCCAGTTATTCATAGAGTTCAACGAGTCGTAACAATCCTCTTGTCAATATGGCCGCCATACCTTCGGTGACGTACTTCGCACAGCCTCGTTTTCAAGCTTGATTCGAGCGTGATTTAGATCATCTATTTGATTCATAACATCAGAAACTTTGCTTAGATCTCCATGGCCATCATCTTTCGGTGAATATGCATAACCATTCATACTGGTCGTGGAGTTACTTAGGTCAGTATAAGTTACTGCATTGGAGGGTAACTTCACGCTGCCTACATCTTGAAGGCCTAGGGCCGGGTTCATGAGTGACGAAGTAGGTCTCAATAATGGGTACGTATTGCCAATATTTGAGTATGCAGTGGACTGAGCTAGAGTCGGTTGGGATGAATGTTGGTACATGCCTTTAGGCGTGCTCGACGTCACATGATTTAGTAAATCCTGGTCGCTCAATGCAGCTGTTGTTGTGAATGGTCCATTAGTACTCATCGATGACGAAACTTGATTATTCAACAAGTTCATATTAGTCGTCATATGAGTGAGACCTCCGTTGACTACATTTTGATTCGCGTCAAGTCCAGTCGGGTTCGTGAAGAGACCCAGGGATGGCGACGTCACATTCGCTGTTGTAGCCGGCGATGACGTTGCATTCGTGCGGTACTGGTACTGCGTGGAGCCCGTGTAACGCGTATCAGAGCCGAACATCGGTTGAAATAAAGAGGACATGCTGTCTCCTCCATTCATGGCGGTGAGCAGAGGAGTTTGTTTAGGCGATGGGATGAGATTTTGCGGGAGATTATTGTAGACTAGACCGTTGTCTGGTACACTGTGATGGTTGTTCATTGAAGCTGGGTTCACGAGATTTTGAATAGCGTGAATACTTGGCCATGATGATTGAGCTCTTTGTAAATCTAAACAAAAAATTGACAGATAATACACATTAGATTTGTGAGTTTGTAGTAGCTACAAATCGCAATCAGCTGCGAAAGCAGTGAACCCTGCAGCTGAGGTCAACGAATGTGGTTACGCAATGGCTGTTTTTCAATATCACTCACTTCCGAGAAATCGCGTTGATCATATACCACCATATCAACGATTTTCCGGTTCGTAATGAGTTGCGCATGGTTAGCAATAGAAGTCTGTAGCTTGTTTGTGGCAACCAGAGGAGTGGGCTAAAGATTGCTCCTCAGCCATTAATGATTCAGCATTTTCATTAGAAAAACAACATTCGGGTGGCTCAGTTTCAGATATGTGTGTATTTAGTATCAGGAATTGCGTGTTTCCGCATTCGAAAGATTTTTTTAGAGAGTTGGCACAGAAATGGGTAGAGAATTGCAAATTAATCGTTTCCTCTATTTATCGTAATTAGAAATACAAGCATTTGCCAAAACTAAAACAAAGTTACAATTCACGAGGACTTGATGATTTGCTTCATTTTTCGTCACATTTTTTTCTAAACCAGAGTAGCGACAATGTAAAAACACTAGAATGCTTGAATCGCAACTCCACGTAGCTTCACGCAATGTATAGTACCACCGATTGTTCCAACTATTCTCAAGCAAACTGTTTGAGGTATCGTTGTTGTATAAATAATATAGCCGATTCATCTTACCTCCAGGAAGGCCAAATGATGACGAAGTGTCCGTAGATAATTTGCTTGGAAGTGGCTGTAATGTGCCTGAATGTAATTCAGTGAATGGGCCAAAACTATTTCTTCTCATGTCTAGCTCTGTTAGTCTATCCAGCGGTGGAACATATGGCTCATACGAAGGATGTATGTCTCTTTCATCATTCCTAGCGCGGTGTCCTGAAAACAGAGATACAACATGGATAAGAATAAATTGCCTAGAAGTTTCAATACAAAACATGACGAGTTACTTTAATAACGCATATAAAGATATTTCGTAGGATTATCAAAAGTTTTTTTTATCAATGAAAATAGCTGTTACGTTAATGGGAATTAATTGCATAAGGTAGCTTTAGAACAGAGGTGATCTTCCGGTTTCACGCCTAAGCGTCGACTTTCTTATTTCTCTGCCAAATTATTGGAAGAAATTTAAAGAATTTCTAGATCACTTGGTTGTAAATATTGTAAGTTTCAATTTTAGTGCCCTAAAGCCGGTATTCCACTAGGCGTAGTTTTCCGTGCGGAATTAAAATCTCGCAACGTGATTTTTTCCAGTATATTGCTAGTCAATCAGTTAGGTAGATTTATTTTCCGTAAAGAAAATTCCGCCTAGTGGAAAATCGGCTTAACACTAACGTTTTCTCAACCGTTTTCTTTCCAAATCTAAATCATTAAATTTCAATCACTCATTCTTTGTCCGATAATTCTAAACGTAGATAGGAAATGCGTCACTTTGTTTTAAAAATCAAAACTTTTCAACGTATGTACTCATAACATTTCTACGCCATATACTCGACATACAACGTATTCTTGCTAAATGCATGCATGTAAGAACTATCCCTTTCCGTTAAGAAGCTTTCTATCTCAAGTCTAACTGACGTCACAGGAATTTTTAAGCGTAGTTTTACAAACAACGAGTGAAATCGATTTTGTTTTCTTCCCTCAGTTTGTTCCGGAATAGTCGAAAAAACGTAGATCTAGCATAAAGAAAATTATTCGCTTCATCGACCGAACGCATGCAATGCACTCCTTCCGATCTGTAATTACTATGACCACAAATCCATTCTATTAAAAGCACGTCTACAACTATGATTTTCGCTTGCGATTTTTGTCGCGTTAAGAGGAAAGAAACGCTATACACTACAAATCTTCGCTTTTTCTTAACTGCAAAACTTATGTGTCATTTCCAGTGTTATTTTTTGAGAAAAAGAAATTTTTTGCAACCGAGGACCCAGCGTTTCCATGATATCACCATTTGTCTTCATTTCTCAAATTAAGAAACACAAGTAAAATGTTTTCGTACATTAAAAATTAAAAATCGTTATAAAAGGAAAGCTTTGATAACATGAAGAATATGACGTTGAAGTTCTCTTCAATTTATTTGGATTAGATATAGCTACCGTAGATAAAAACCACGTTGTTTAGAGTGTAATTTAAGTTAGGAAAAATACATTCTTATTCAATCGATGATTGATAACTGCAATGTACAAAGGTACATTGACTCAACGAGGTAAAACAACTACTTGAAATGTGAAATGTTTTGATTTGAAAATCTACACCTTTGATGACCAGTTAAATATTCATGTGAAATGAAGTAAATTACATTAATAAAGCATTGAAAAATGTCATTCCAATCTGGTGTAATCATCTAGAGGCATCTGTTTGTGCTTTGCCAGACGCGAGTCAAAGGACTGACCCCATCAATTATTCAAAATCTTTTTTTATGAAGACATTGAAATAAAAGCATACATTTAAAATGAGAAAACACAAGGCCAGCAAAATCATCTAGCATTCAACTAAATCCATCCATATAGCTGCACTGTTTGTACATGCGATCAAGTAGCATGAATACAGCCTCAAGGCAAACTGTAAGCCGGCCGGGTCAGCCTGTGATAATATTGTCAGTCAACACTACTCACAAAACAACCTAGCTTATTTTTCAATACAAACAAATTTGAATTGATTGTCCAAACATGTTCTAATAATCTTTTCCCAGAAAAAAAAGATTTTCCGACAAGCACTCTCCTGATATGAAGTTTCCAATAGATATCCTGTAATATTATGAGTGAATTCATTGACATAAAACTCAAGAGCTCTGTCATTCACATGAAACAAAGCAATGCTAGCAATGTCACGAAAGAAACTTTTAAGGAAAATTACGAACAAACTGCCACCTCTTATAAATGAATATGTTATTTCACTACGTATTTTTTTCAATGTGAAAATTCCTGGATGTTTCACACCGCAACAAATTGGAGAATTTGACCCCCAAAGTTTTAACGATCAGAATGCATGAGTGAACTTGCAGGCTTTCTTTCAAGAGGTCATTCATGTACTTAGACTTCGACAATTCATGTGACAATATTATTATAATGATCTTTAACTAAACGAAGATTTTTTCAATTTTTTTTCTCCATATCACACAAAATGTACATAATTTTCTAAGCAATCTGCATTAGTTTGTGTGCAGTTTTATACAGGGATGAAGATGAACATTTTGGAAACTCCCCAGTTATAAATTAAAAAACTGGAAAAAACATCGGTAAAGAATACATTTTATCATGAAATATAACATCAGTTCAATATGAAAATCTTTAGAAATCTTTACTGGATGTAACCGTTTAAAGTTAAAAAAGAATATATTTCTTGTATACTATTGTTTGGTTAAAAGATCCAACTCTTAAAAACTTGGCGTAGGCAATAAGATGTGGGAATGAAATTATCTTGCATGTTGATGTATCCAAAAAAAGTTTTTCAAGTTTTTTCAAATGCACCTGCGTCAAGCCAGCAGATGTGAAACACTATTAAGTCACAATGAACTGTGCTAATGGAAAAAATACCGCGGCTATTATCACGCTCAAAATTAACAAAGACTGGAAAACATAAAATATTTAAGTTTGCGTGATTATAATTTAATCGAGTGCTTCACGATTGGTCTAGTGTGGTATTAGCACCTGTCCTCCTTCAACTGGCACTAAATTAGCCATTCAATAAACACGCATTGTTTGCGGTATTATCAGAGCAAAATATACAGTTATCTGCTTTAGAATTTCCTCGGTATATCTTAATAGGCCCGGTGCTAGAACGAAATTATCGTTGTACGTTTCCGCGCAGCACACGTGCGCTCTCAAATTCCCAGAGAGTATCATAGCATTACGAAATTCACAACTAACGACCGTTTGTTTAAATTGAGTGCAGCGATAATAAACGCTTACCAGCCACCGGCATTTTTGACCATTTCGAAATGAAAACAAACGAGCGTTTGCAGATCGATCGTGGCAAAAAATAATAAAACGGAAACCTTGATACATTTTACTGCATAGATATCGAGGAACACTTGACGCGCACATGGCAACTTTCAATTAAGCTCAGACTCGTGAATATTTAAAGTCAATTTCAACTGAAGGCATATGTGAAAACCGCACATGTAAACATGGCACAACATTGTTTTGCCCTTGTGAAAACCGCAAATTGCCTCCTAATATACGCAGTTCTCATTATTACATAAAAAATATAAATCTGTTGCACTTACTCCTTGGCTCCCGAGGTCCATCCACCGTAACCTTTATGGCTCTTACGTAAGTCGCGACCTGAGGAGGCTCCGTGTTCACTGTTATTGTTAATGTAAACGATTTGCCTGCAAAACACACGAACGTTTAGGACTAATGCATGGTAAATTAAATTACATATATACTGCAAACGAACTGAACGATTACTTGAAGGTAGAGTTGTACAGACGTGGAGGATAAGTAAATCAGTTGAATTTCTACGACCTGATCAGGCGCAATTGCAACTATGAGTTGTCTCTGCGCAATCGAACCGGAGGCCTTGCAATGCTAATGCAGTTAAATGCACGGCCATGCAAGATAAAGTAATAGTAGTAATATCTGTAAGCAAAACGAAGTGAAGCTAATTACGTCCAGGTCATTTGCAAAAACATGCAGGTTCATAAGTTTATTCGAGTTTTGTTGTGTAGCTATCCACTTACCTCGTCCACTCCGGCCTACGAAACGAAGATCATTGAATCTTGCAACTTGATTTTTCATCATAGCTGTGGAATTTCGAAGTTCTGCGGAAAAATTCTCATCATTTCCAGCAGAAATATGAACTGTTGTGCCATCTGCTACATCGCCGAGTGAGACGACTTTGAATGCAACTGGCAGGGTCTTATTACAACGCCAGTGTGACGGTAATACACTGCATACGAAGTTTGGCGAGTCCGTCTTCACGAGTTCGCCTGGGTATTCGGCTAAGGCCTCGCACATGGACCTTTCGCCTTTCACTTTTCGTGGTAAAACCGAGCTTTCGGCTATAGCGGTCATTTTGGTTCGTGTGGCTGATGTATGTTAACCACAACACGGTCAATGTACTGTCTTCGCCTCAGCCGAGTTGAGGTCTAAATATACATCCACAATTTCACTCGACTTCGACATGCTACATGCTTAGACCACCCCTTTTCGTGACGTCACACATACACCTTTCACCATGCAACCAATCACGGACCGAGTTTACGAGTGAGCCGGTTAATCCAGTCTTTCGGTTCAGCGGTATTTCGAAGATTCCAGAAGTCGAGAAGCTTCGGGAATCTTCGAATTGCACGCCTTTGGTATCGGAACAAAAATATAGATAACGAGCACTTCACGACACCAAGACGAAGTAATTTCTGGATGGCGCTCAAGATAGAATATTATGTAGTTTAATTTAGTATATTGCCCATGTATTTCTCGCGGGTGAAAACTACTCACGAATTGAAAACAAGATTAGATTAATATTGTTTTCGCTGCGGTTTACCTGCGGTCTTAAATAAAAATATCTATTTCGAGGGTTATTTCCGTGACCATTAACTGCAGTTCATCTGCAAAGGTCAAAATTGACTATTTTCGCCGCGTAAGAGACCTGAAACGTTGTTTCGCAGTAGCTTTAGGCACTCGTGTGATTATAATATGCGAATTCAAGTGGTAATTAATGAGCAACTACATGTACGTAGCGCCTCATGCACTGCATCACGCTGTAAAAATGCACTTTATTATGTCAGATCTCGTAGGAAATCTATAGTTCGCAGCCGAATCTAAGGAGCTGCAAATATTAAGTAGCCAACAAGTAACATTGGATCTAACTCATGCAACGTCCGTGTACGTACGTTAAACAACATTGAGATCTCTCTCAATGTACACCTACTTCACTGTGCATTGTATATATTACTTCTATATTGTACAGTACGAACAATACATCTCTAATTGGCGTTATAGGCCATAAAATTATTAGTGTATTGCGCAAAAAACCATTAAATATATTCTAAATATCGTTATTGTAATTGACACAATAACATGTATACAATTATTATCAAGCAACGGTAAACGATTCTCACGCGTAAATACGCAAATTAACCTGCGCCTACGAACTTATCTTAAAACTTAAACAGCGCTTTTGCAAGTTTTACGGTTGCCTATGTTCAAATTTTTATACTATAGATTGTACAGACTAGAATTTAAACTTGCTTGTCCCCGTCATTTCTATAGAATATGTAACGTGAACACCGTACGTAATATACAGCGCAATGTGGGTAATTTTGGGGTTTTCCTGATTGTTGATTTAGCTAGGGAAATGCCTATTTTACAATTGACCATGTTCATGGAGAAAGCATCACGTACGATCTTCGAATCGGTTTCATGGGGTGCAAATGTACACGTATAGAACAAACATATTCCTGCAAATTCTTAAGCAGCTGGAGACACATTTTAATAGACTTACAATACACGTATTTGCAGCCCCCTGATGCTGAAACATGCTGTAACAGCCGCGTCAAATGACGTAAGCGACGTCACAAGAGCGTTTTTCCGCGTTTAGACATGCGCGGATTATATGAAGTACTTCACAAACACACACTCAACAAATTTCTCGGCGTTTTCTGTGTATCAACTTCATATCTTAATGCTTTAAGCAATACAGAGGATGACGAAAGCAAAACAAAAGACTAAGAAGCCTGATAAACTGACAGACGAACCCTCAACAAGCGTTGAAAACAAGGTATAAGTGTTTTCATATGACTCAGCATAAGGCTCATGTGTTTTGACTTGCCGGAACCTCTTATCTTTCCAGGATGTCAGGCTTCTTTCCCATTTCCTTTATAGGGTCAAAGTATCGACGCCTTAAACTCTACTGCGCCTTCCCACGTTGAATCAAACGAAATATTTCAAACACTACAGGTTTCACAGAATGCTAGACACCATTCTAAACCTTGGTTTCAGCAAGAAATATTAAGTATGATGTGAGTAACAACGTGTCAAATTTTCTACAATTTTGCTCTTCTCATATAATGCCCAAAGAAGTCCCACAATAAGCTACTCAGTAAAACATACCTTGCCAATATTGAGACATATAAGAATCCAAATATTTTAGAGAAATAGGACGTTTTTAAAGCTTAGATAATGGGTTCTTAATCCACATTTGCTTATCCACAGCACACGTGCTTGCAAGTAATGTTTTTAATTTTACTCACTTCCGGTGTTCTACATGAGAGGCGGAAGTGCGCTGACCGCTGCCGGATACACATAAACCGCAAACTTTTGCGCAACTTTTATTGACCTATTTGATTACTATCCTGTTTACCCCGTATTTGTTTGTGTAATTAAACAGCCTAGATAATGTATTACTTTACTATTTCACACAATCTCATTAAAATTGTCACCTCTTGCCCTTTGAAAAGGTTGAGTCCACTAGTTCAAGTATTTTGTTTTTATTGCATTTGCGCAGGTTTACGCATGAAGATATAATGCTTTTGATAAGTGCAACCCTGCACTGCTATTATGCAATTTTTAAAAATATTATGCTGAAGTACAAATTGTGTTTTGAATATAGCAGGCTTTGTTTGAAAATGCGTCTTGATGCCTTATTGTTTTTTATCTTGACTTATTATACTACGTACTATACAGCAGTAGACACCATCTAGTAGTACACCATCTAGCCATGGATTTATACTTCATTTCTTATACATCATATCTAATGTACAGGCATAAAAAGCATGTATCTAGGTGTGTACAAATCTCTGACCCAATTATGTTGTTTTTTCCTGCATTGCTGATGAAAGGAAGTATAACAGATCTTATCCACTTCCTAAATGTTTCACCCATTATGAAGATATGCATATTGATGTGCTTTGATAATCTAATGCACCTAAATGGAGGCATTCTTTTAGTGAACACATACTTATTGATATTGCAATGTGGTGTTGTGGTTGCAGTAGACACATAAGCAGATACTTTCTGCAGCATTATTGACAAAAAGCTAGAGTGGTACATTGAGGAGAACTAAGTGGCACGAGCCCCCTGAACTGCCACACTCATATACCACAACTTGTCTTGAAGTATCGTCCACTTCTCTCTAATACTTCAGACTTCAGTATAATGTTCACTTTCATGAAACAGTGCAATATAACTTAAATTACAAAAGCCAATATTTTTTACAACTTTATAGAATTTTGTCGGATTTCCTTAAAAACAAACAGAAAATATTTTAAATTAAAACTACTAGATCTGATTCACTCTAATCAGCTGTACTGGTGTTTAAAATTAACATGGATCTTTAGCAGTTTAAGTGGTATTAATTTAGATTTACAAAGAGAGTATCTCATCTACAGCAAACGAGAGAAATGATCTGGCAATTAATCATGGTATGAACCATGAATCTTTTGTTCTTCAAGCAATTCCCAGATGGGGAAAAATCTTCACACAACCATAGCAAGATTTCTGATCATAGAAAATTAGAAAAAATCATAGAATTTTGTATTTCCTATTTTTCATCTCTAATTATATTTTACACAAGTCATTTTATTAAATGTTATATGCTGTGTCACAATATGAAGGTGCGCTAAAAATATGTCCTCTAATGGTGCCTATTTATATACGTTGTTTTTCTACAAAACACTTGGTTCTTTTTGGGCCTTGGAAATCTAGTCTATTCCTTAAGTCCTGTTTGTGAAAACGGTTCAGACTTGCAATTGACAAAGAGTGTTTGTTACGAGCGCATCCAAGATTGGCCCCGAGCTTTCAACTTCACCGATACTGACGTCAATCTACGTCATTCACCGTCATATGATCGGAAGGCCTTAGATCATGTGGGAGGTGTAGATGCTATAATTGTCCTGGATTATCAGAATGCTACAAACATTTGAAGTGCCTTAAGCCCTCGTTTTAAGCCTGATAGTAAATAGCTCTCTTATTTTTGGGCGTCTACATAGCAACTTAAACGTACATTTTCAGCAAAAAGCCAATGCAGAATTAGCATAGAAGTACTTATATGTATACGATTTAATGCTGTGTCACTGCTATACTAGCAGTTATCGTGACAATTTAAAACAGTTACCACCATACGGAAACTAGGCTTACGTGCAATTAAACATGAAGAGAATTTCTTATAAAACTATCCAGCATAAGTTGGCATAATGCCTTATACTTGACGGCCTTGCATGGGGGACGTAAGTCTCTAATTCTTCCGTCTTGGCAAAAATGTTTGGATATATAAATCGTTAGTTTAGACACTCTCGTCTACATTTGAGACTCATTTGGCGATATGCCACTCTCGTTTGTTTGAATAAATATAGAAGCACTTTAGCATAATTTTATATAGCCACTTAATCCCTGTCAATGGATCTCGTCTCCAACAGAGTCACGCGGCTCTTCACAAGGTGGAGCTTCTGCAATGCAGAATAAACTGCAGAGTTCTGAGCACATTTTATACAAAAGTATCTATTCCATTCACTGAGTATAGGTTGATGAGATTTTTCTACAAGTTCATTAATTCTATTTCTTATTCGTGTAGTACTACTTTATTTCAAAACGTGCATATATTGTTAGTAACATATGCGTTGAAAAATTACTCAAGAACACTTTTACATCTTGCAGCATGATGTTCTATGACTGCTTATAGCAAATCAAACCTTACAGCTAGTGTACTGTCTGCATCTCTGATTTATCAAGCTTGTATTTTCACAAGCCTTGAACTTCTGAACATTCACTCTTAAAGGCCTGCCCTAAACTTTAAAAGGTTGCGCATTGTTTATAAAGCAGTTGCGCAGGAAAAAGTAACAAAGTCTAAAATTAACTACTTTCTTCTCTAAATGATAAGGTATGCTCTTTCAAATGGGTATAGGCTTTGACGTAGGTATGGTTATATAATCATCCGAGGCACAATGCAACATCATTATACTCAAGAATGTATATAATGCATCTTAGGCCCACACAAACACTTATTGAAACACTTAGGCCTTTGACTAAAATAGAAATATTGTGTAATTTAAGTACATAGAACAAAGAACATTTAAACACTGGAACTATTTTAACCCTAAGGCCAGCTTGCAAATCGTTCTTTAAGTGAAAACTATAATTTCATCAAGAACGGTATTGAAAGGCGTTGGCCAAAGTTCTAGTGTGCAAGACCGCCAACACCCGTCCCATCTTAAAATCAGACTGCAGATGCCAATCAAATATAGCTTTTTTCAGGTATGCGTTTGGTGACGCACGAAGGCCTAGCGCAGAGTCGGCGAGACTTATTGAAGAAGTAGTACACCAGCAAATTTCAAACTTGGTAAAGCAAACTAGATGTGACTCCTCCCTCTCTATGCTGTTGTCTTCATTCACCTTGGGACCAGGGACGTAACTTGGGTATCAGCGTTAGGGGCGTGTAAATCAAAATTTGCCCGACAAAAATAACATTTACACTTCATAATTATATACAGATTGTACTCAGTGAAGTACTTCATTTATTATTGATCAAAATACATCTAAAACTCACAATCCATGCTAAAAAGAAGACTCAATCGTCCGTCCACTTCAGGTTTTTGAATTCAGCGATAAGACTTCTTTGCCCGATATTTTCCAGTGCTTTGGCCAATTTTGCCTGACAAAATCGCCTTAGTGGATTTGGGGGGGGGGTGTCACCCCCCCCCACCCCAGGAGTTACGCCCCTGCTTGGGACCTGCCATTTATGCCTTGTCCTGGTTGCTATTCTGGTTACTTTTGATTGGTACATTTAGTTCAAAAAAGATGATATAGTACTATTAACCAGGTTGTTCAGACAGCTGAAGTCACTGCATTACGAGGTGGAAAGTTCATGCATACTGAAGATGTCAAATTTCTTTTGAGAAAAGACAAGGTATATTATCACTCGAACTTTACTACCATCTGCAAGCAAATGTCAACTGCAAATGTTTTCTTACATTTGTTTTGCATTTGAAAGGTGCACGTCTGAATGAAGAGAGTAGCATGTCTTGACAGAAAATGGGTGTAACCTATCAAAATATGCTATTTCCCTCATTCAAACGTGGAGATTTCGAATGGCAAACTTGCAACTTTCAAACGCAAACAAGCGTGAGAAAACGTTTGCAGTTGACGGTTGCTCGCAAATGATAGTAAGAGCTAGATGTGGGCAACAACTACTGCATCCAAGTCTTAGTGAATTCAAGGTGATGGCCTGACTAGAGCAATCATCACTAGCCAAGACGAGATTCCAATTCACCAACTGAGGACCTCTATTGATGTCGTCTCCATCTTCAACTAGTTAGAGTTAAATGATATTTGTGTTGTTTATCTCACAGGAGAAATTAAAGAAGTTGACTCTGTACCTGAGCTTCAAGGAAAGTAAGCAGAAATTGGTGAAACAGGTTTCTCAAGATGACGATGAGCTTCTTGGATCTTTAGGTAAGGCTATAAAAATTCTACCATTAAGGCCTGCAATCACTCGTTGTGAAATGAATCTCTTGTCTAGTAGAGAAAAATCTCCTTCCTTGATCAAGAAAATGGCCCAACTGCATAAGTTTTCAAAATGCATTGATTTATCAACCAGTTCTTCTTCTCGTTCTTCTTATGATTAAAAGCCTACAACTGGCTCTTCTATTACGCACACCCGAGCCAAAGGATCATTTCTCAAATGGTTGCATGTCTATCAAATGATTGCTAACTTTTTTCCAAGCTGGAAGCGATATCATGAAGATAGGAAGTAAACGTCGAAGGTTGTCAGATCTTGGTAGCTTCGAACAAAAAGGTAGGCATTAGTGGCTACAGACTTTTGCCATGTACATGATAGCAAGGTAATAGATATCACGCTTTTCTTCTACTATAGATGACACCCTTGGAGATGATGGCTTTGACCAGACACGAGAGAGACTTGAGGTAAGCTATGCACGTTGTGCTGATATGTTACTTTATCTTCATTCTCATTAGTCTAATGAATATGTTTAGAGAGCGGAGCGCTTGTCCAGAACACTTGATACTCAGCAGTATTTAGAGTTTGTTGAATGTCGCCAAGCAAACTTTAGTAAGTAATTAGACTGGCATCCATATCTATTTCATTTCCTCACAGTCATTTTTATTCTGTTGACATAATCACAGATAAGAAAGCTGGCAAGTTCAAGGAATGGCTGGACTACTCAAACTTAACCGATCTTAAACCAAATACACCAGTGATGGAAGTCTTCAGTTATCTTGCATACGAGACTGTGGGGCAGGTGAGCATAAACCACATTTGTTGACTGGTGATAGAACATAGATCAACATTTGCCTTCACTTGTTCATCAGATTGTCGACTTGGCTTTACTTATTAAGAAAGACATGGAAAGAAGCGACGAGTTATCAGCAGTGATGCCATTGTTACGAGAAAACAATGCTTCCAAGATTAGTCTTCCATTCATCTCCACTCCCTCTCTATCTGCCAGTAGGAGTTCTACCCCTACTCCGCCTAGTACTCCAACCACGCCCACTGGAAATGCACCCCCTTTGTTCCTATCTGGAACTACGCCAGTGACGTCATCAAATACTGGCAGCACAAGTGCATCTTTAAGTGCAAAGTCATCAAAGAGTAAGAAGAAAAGAGTCAAGGTACAATACTTTGCTTTACTTTGGACTTTTCATCTAAGATTCTGCACAGGTATAGATAAAGTTGTATTTACTTTATCAGCCTTGAGCTTCACAATTAATCAATGTGCAGCCAAGGATACATTGTTTCGCCTTTCACTGATTGACTTTTTCATGTCAGATACCTCTTATAGGAATTGACGTTAGATTGCCAGTTTATTTTCCATTATGAATCCTGTTCAAATCATCTCTCCTGCTCATTCATAACTCTACCAATATCAATAATACTTTTTTCAAAGTTCATGGCTTTCAAATCCAGAAACATACGAAAGGGTAACTTTTTTGTCTCTTTCTGTAGTTGAGTTCGATGGCATCCAGTGATGTGTATTCAGATTGTCTTCAACCAGAGCATATACGCGAAGCAATGAGACGTTACTGCAGTAGTGTGGGTCCCATGGCTCCTTTTTCGGTACGTAAGTTGGTATTAGGCAGGAATATGAAAAAGGCTCGGTGTCTGATGCAGACATAATAGAACATAACTGTGTTGTATGTACGAATATCTAGATTAGTTAGCATCATGTTCCCCTTGGTCTCAAACTGAACCAATATACCCCTTCATTGCCCCATCATTTAAACATGTCTGAATTATAGGTTGCCTACAGTATACCATACGTACATGATAGGGTTGACTTCACTCAGACATACTGTATAATATCAGATATAGCAAAAGGTATACTTTCTCTTTCAGCCTTATATGAAGACTACTCCAGCCTATCGAACATTATGTTTATGAAGTTGCTATATTTAAACTAGCATTTTGTAGGTATAAACTTTTTAAGTTCCATGCAAGGTTCAGTATTGTAATGTTAAGTTTATATACCACTTTCAGTTTGATCAACTTCAGTTATTTTCAGTTATATCGATCAGAGTGGTACAATACAATATGTGGTATTGCTGGGTGGCTATACAACATTTAGATGTAGTAATGATCAGTGATGGCATACTGCAGCCATTGTCCAGTATCATTCAATTTAATATGCCTAAAATGCAAGCTTTATAGAACCAGCAGGGACTACATGCAGCTGACCTTATAGAGTATCGGTATCAAAAACTAATTAAGGGATTCTGTTGAATTATCATCCTTTATATAATGTACAATGAAGGTACACTTTATATTTTAGAACTGCAAAATGACTTTCCCTCCCACACAAACAGGACAAGCCCTACAAGTAGTAAAGCAGCCTAGTCTATCCTCTTAAAGTTAGGTTAGGTAGCCCTACTGCAATAAGGCATCTTTTAAAAGGCGTTTTTGATCAGAACTTAGTTTGTTGGGAAAAATGATGTCAAAATTGATGACAAGGTCTCCTCGGATATTTGCATCTAATGATGTAGGCACTCCTTCGCCAGGCACTCGTTTGGTGTAGCCAGGCCTGAAATGAGGCGCAGTTTTTTAGATTATAATCTATTGTAGTCAAGCCTTGAAATATTGCCGCAGGCTGGTAAAAAACCTCTGCAATCTCCTTTTACCCAGATGTTTTAGATACATGTTACTCACTTGACAATGTCATTGATTGGTACACTGATCAGTCTTCTGTCCAAAGTTGGTACGTCCACAGTGCATCCAGTTAGTGCCTAGGATTAAACAAGGGCACAGAAAGAATACATATCTAGAGTAGTGCATTGCAGGAAGATGGTCAATTATTTCCCACACATATACTACACTGGAGAAACCCAACCCTTCAAAAAAAAGTCAATTGCATAAGATTGCAAGCAAAGACAATGTAAGTTGGTAATTTCAGTCTTTCTTAAGACATTCAACCTGATTCCAAATGGATGTTAGTTGTTATGAAGAGGCAGTGTCTATGAACGATAAGGGACAATAATGTACACAAACCTTTCCTAAAGGTACAGTAGCAGTAAAGAGCAGATTTTTGCCTTCTCTTTTGAATATTGGATGAGGTTTATCCTTCACAATGAACACAATGTCAGCTGTAAAATACAGTAAACTAGAATTTTGGTAACTCTGTATTCAAACTGCATCCTGAAAGACATAATAATGCTTCCTTGACGTGATAAACTAAAATGTTATACCTGGTATGTTATTTGGTCCCTGATCACCCTCATTAGGGAAAGTTATTCTAGTACCAGACTTCCAACCAGGTTTCACATTGATGGTGAGAATTTTATCGCGGATATTTGACGTGTGACCATCTTCGTTCATTACCTATTGGAATGAATATGTTAAACCACAGAGTTGGCCAGGATTGAGTAGTAGGTTGCACTTAATAAGGGAAGTATAAAATTTACTCTTCGTGATATCTTCATTTTCTTGGTACATCCTTTGAAGACTTCCTCTAAAGTCAAGTACAACTCTCTCTCTATCGCTGGATCTTGCTTTCGTCTGCCACGACCATGGGCACCACCAAACCCAATCTCAGGATCGTATGAGTCAAATAACTCTGTTAGTGAAGAAAATGATAAGACATTCATAAACTTGCAATACTTTCAAATCACATTACATATAATTACATATAATTACATATATAAATTACATATAATTACAGCAAACTTACCTGCAAAAGGATTATCACCACCAAAGAATTCTCTGAACACTTTAATAGCATCACCGTGAAATGTGTAGCCAGGAGTCCATCCTCCTAAGATCACATATCAATGAATTTTTATGACAAATCTTCATAAGAGTATAAGCATAACACATTGCCCATCGAGGGGCGAAATGCTCTTGCGTGAGCTTCTTTGCATGCCCGGATTTTGAGGGGAGGTGCAGGGAGGTGCGCACCTCCACTGAAAATAAATGCATCTCCCTTGAATTTAAAAATTATCTTGATCCCATTACCAAAGCCTAAATCCAAAATTACGAAAATACTAAAGACCTTTACTGATTGATGAACAACCATGCAATCACAAAAGCCTGTTCATCAACGTCATACATCGTCCGGGGAGGAAAACTGGCTAAGAATCAAACAGGTTTGCCAAAGCTGCTATGCACCCCCCCCCAAATCTTTGACACCTCCCCTCATATGTACATCATAATCCGGCCTTGCTTCTTTGTAAACTACTCTGTGTATCATCAGCTTAGTTTATCTTGCAATCAACCTGTATCACTATCTGGCACTCCACTTCGTAATCCTTCTTCTCCAAACTGATCGTAAATTGCACGTTTCTTGGCTAAAGATACAAATACACGTTGTTGAAATGACAAAACTATGCATTTGTGGGTGAATTGCAGAATTTGTTCAGCTTACGGTCACTCAGAACATCATATGCCTCTGCAACTTGTTTGAATTTTCGTTCTGAACCAACTTCTTGGGTTTTATCTCGATGATATTTCAGAGACAATCTTCTGTACCTAGAACAATAGTTTAGACTGTTACAAAACAAAGGCTATTTTGTTAATATGAACTGATCATTGGAAATCAAACTAATTAGCAGAATGTTGATGATAATCAATATCAGAGGCAATGTCACACACTATTATAAAAAGATCATCAAAAATCCAGGTTGTTTTTACACTTTGGCCGTTTCAAGACAGACATACAAATCTGTGAAAATAAGACATTGCCTATTCTTTTGACTTACGCTTTCTTAATATCAGCATCACTCGCTCCTTTAGTAAGCTCAAGAATACTATAATAATCTTGACCCATTTTACTGAAAATATTTTTGGCTGATTTATTGTATATGACTTGTTGCTATAACAACCTTTGTTGCCATGCAACCACCAGCTTCGTGGAAGTCATGCGTTTACCACGCGAGATGATAACCTCGGGCTTATGCCCATGGGTGCTAACATCGTAGTAAAGTACAACGCAGGCAAATTGGAGTTAATTGGAGTTACATTACTAGACTCGTTGGAATACTATTTACAAGATACAAACTACAACATGACTTCAATGTCAACATGTCGTTTGCAACGGCTTTTGCATAGATCTGCACTTATTAAATATGTTTCTTCATCATTGATTGCAAAGAATCAACGAAATCATGCTTCTACATTCACATACGTGGCCGAAACACCACAAACTGAAGGTATTTCCTTTGATTATTGATATACAGCTAAATCTATTAAGGTTGTCCTCTGAAGGTCAAAACTTAAAACTCTAAAACTTCGACCTTTGTGACCGGAAAGCATCATCGGGGA
>JAODVM010469375.1:0-21141 GCA_025400095.1 Phenganax marumi | reverse complement strand
ACTTCATTACATTGTAATGTAGATGTGGAGTTATCGCTGATGTTCTTCAGTACAAGTTAAATATTTTTCACTTAAATCATTCGCAATGACTATTACTTTTTATATCTATATACAGTATACTTTTCTTCACAGACTTATAGTCGCTTCACATTGCGTTTGGTCGGAAATACGTCTACCACCTCTCTATTTCTTTAATTCACCTCCACCAAAACCAACCTATTTTCCTCTTCGAAAGAAGTCTTGTTCATTTCATTCCAATATTTTCACTGAAGCCAGGGCCAAGGAGAAGCTTTATATACTATCTGTTTTCTCGAAATACATTGTTTATTTGGACAGATGGTTTCTTATCCTGAAATTATACCGTTGCTCAGGTTACTCATTTCTTCTTGGATACGTTTAATCTCCGTAAGAGATTTTTCCGCCATAGATATTTTCCCGCCATTCAATTGAGTACGCCATCAATATCAAGACAGTAGCATCGTTCATTTCAATGATCTGAATATTTTCACTTGCGTCAAATGCAAGAAATTAGCAGCGTAATTTCCTATTCTCCATGACCTCTTCTTGTCAAAATCTGTATTGTTTAATGTGGTCGGAAATGTTTTATTTCCCATCTTTTTCTTCAGTTACAGTAGAAGCTGTTTTTCTTTTCTGTCCTCAGTGCGTTCCCTGCAAATGATTGTCATCACTCTTGTTTTGCGAAACCACTCATTTCATTTGGTGTACTTTAGCTGCTAAATATATCCCGATAATTGACGATTCGAGCATTGGGTGACAACTCTGGCGAAATGCAATAAAGCAATTATGTTTATAGTATTGCTGTGGGTAAAATTGTAATTTGAGGTGACGTTGGTTAGTCTCACACATCATTGTAGGTGACACTAGAAGAGCTTTGTAGATTTGGCATCAAGACCCACTGTAACTTTTTAATTTTTTTTCTCCGCCAGTTTTATTCCAACTTTCATCCATTTCACTTTCGTCCATTTATTGTTTACGGATTTATATGATGTTTCGAAGTCAGTGGCAGAAAAGTTAAAAATAATCTGACCGAACGCAAAAGTGTTATTTCAAACGAACATAAAGTAATTCAAAATTTCATCCTGATCCCCCGTCTACACGGTACCGGATTCGCATCGTCACGACATCATCAAGTTCAACAATTTAAAGATGAATGTTGAGCGCTTAAAACTGCAAAAATAGAATTGAACAAAAATTGTAAGCCTAAATCGTTTCAAGAATAAACAGGGCCGCAAATGATTGAATACACTACTTCGACGAACCAGTCCGTGTGGACTGGAGATGAGTTTGGGGGTGAAAATACAAAATCTGTCTAGGTATTTTTTTCTTGGTACAAATTGTTTTTGTTGTATGTTGTTTTACTCCATATTTACGCTTAGCAAAAAGTTTTTGCGATAAAAAAATTCTATACAAGTTTTGTATTAATAGTTTTCACCCCCAAACTCATTCCCACACTTCACGGACCAATTTCTCGAATTGGGGTATTCAATGTTGTGACTCCGTGAAACCGGCTCGTCACTCCCGTGTGAACGGGGCCTGACTAAACGCCGGAATATATGGTCTGTACCATCGGCGAAGAACAAAGTTTATTTTGACTTCGAAAAGTAAAGAAAAGCCAGTCTATTTAAAACAAAGTTTTGAATCTTTGTGCTTTTATGCAACAAGTTAGATGTCCACGTCTATATATTTAATAGAGGCGCCCGCTTGAAAGAGGCTTTATCTTAAGAAATTACATTGAAATCTCTTCGGGACTTTGCAAAGTGTCCGTTAAATGGAGGATCGTGATCACAGGTGTTTGGCTATACAATCAAATCGGTTCTTTCCAATCTCGAGACTTTAATCAAAGGACGTACAAACAAACAAGTTCGTGAACAATTTTTTTCTATTTGAACGGATTGCACAACGACAAATCGAAAAAACCCCCGAAGCTTTATGTCTTGAACTATTTTTAAAAACACCATCTGCAAATAAAGTCGACTGGGAGGTTTTCAACGGCCATTTTTGATGTGCCGTTGTCGGAAATCCTGAACTCACGTGATTGTAAACAACCTATTACGGGCTGAGAGGCAGAGAGTGGTAGGCAAATAGCAATATAACGTTGTGGTTCGATTAGTTGTTATTAAGAATTAAATTATTTCATTAACTCAGTTCTGAAATGTTTTTTTCAATCCAACACTATTTGCGTGGGAAGTCAGTAGCGGAATATACAAAGACGGGAAGTTTTCAGTCCAGACGACAGCTGCTGGATTTGAGAAGGACGCCAAGAAATAGTAATGAAGACCAACAGGCGGTCTGTTTTGAAGTCGAGAAAAACAACCTTTAACCAAAAAATAGTGCTTAATTGCAAAAATTAACAAAGTTTCAATTGTTGTATAATCATGCAACCTGAATTTCAATAGAAGTGACTCAACGTCTTTTTGGCTTCTATGGTTGCCTTCTTCCGACAAACATCCAGTGCTTTTATAGTGGTATTTGATTTCTTTCGCTCTTGTTTTTTATAGTCAACTATAGGCAATGTTGCCCTTTCTAAATTCGATACTCATTTTTCACTAGTAACCAGGTTGATCCTTGCCTGACTCTTGACTGAGTACTTTAATTAAAACATTTAGTCTGCCTTACATTGTGCTTATGCTAAGAAAAGTTAACGCCGTGAATATATATTTCTTCGAAGCTTCCCGCTATACGTATCCGTCTTTTTCAATCATGGTCTCACCATGAAGTGAGAAGTTTCAAGCGTTAATTGCATGCATATCTATAGTCTTTGGAAATACATTCATATTTCAGTTGCAGTAAGGTTCCTCAGTGATCAAGGAAGATGTCAGTAGACTCATAACCCCGTGAACACCTCGGAAATATTTTCAGAATATTATCACAAGCTGCTGTTATACAGAAAAGCTTCACGTCTAAAACATTACCAAGTTGTCGCCTACGCAAAAATTCAGGTACAAAGTCTAAAACAAGGTACGCAAAATTCTCAAAGAATAAAGAAGTTTTAAGAGCGTGGGTACAATACAAATGCCATCCGTCAAACGAAGCTCTCTTTAGCATTCATATACGTTTCTATAATGCAGCGAAGGCGACTCACTTCATAAAAATGAAAAATTGAACCTTGTTCTCAAATATGATAGTCTTTTAAATAAAAAAACATTGCACAAGTATAAAAAGAAAATATTTCACTAAGCCACACTATCTTTATACTAATAAAAGAGTATCAGCTACGCAAGATATCTCAGAGTCAGAATACACGCAAACCTCTAGACGATCAATGTTTATGAGTGCTGTGCAACGTGTCGTTCAGGAAGAGTCAAGTACCCGTCATTAGCAGTTCGAGAAGGAGAAAACAAACTTTGGTGGTAATTGTTCTTACTCTTATCACAACAATATACTTCTTCCGTTCTACACCGATTGAACCCGAATGAACTTGAACCCTAATGGGAAGCTACTTTACATGCGGTAACTCTGGTCACGAGAAAGACCCAATTCACTACACGTCTTCATCTTTAGTGTTTCATTCCACTTGAGCAAACAATAACATTTACAACTCCCATGCACCGACTACCTAGCCTATGTATGAAGATGTACACAACCGAATACTCAACTGACACCCTGACAGTACTGTAATGTATAATATACAATACAGCATAACTACACGTAACGTTTTTCAGTATAAATGTAAGGTTGCCTGTAAACTGTATAGATGGACATGTCCAATGATATAGAGCGACTAGTAGTGGTACCTTGACGTTATTTTAATTAAGGTTAAAAACTACTATGAAATGGTTTTGAGAAAACCGTCGTTGCACGATCTTTGTTCAGTTTCAGGAAGTTTGATGAACAAAATTTGTGCTTCAGCATTATAATGGACATTTTTAGAAGTGCATTAGTGCGCAATACCTGTACAATATAAAAAGCAGTGTGAACAGGTGTCAGTTATTGGATCTTTGTTAATCAACGACATTAACGGTCTGCCACAGGTAGCGCAGAGTGTGTACAGGCGGGACAATTATGCATGGTTATGTGCTAATGTAAGTTTTTTTCTGTGCTGACAATGCTGCAGGTAGTTGTAAACGCCTCGGCACAATGAGTATAACGAAGCCTTTACTCCTGCGCTCTACTCTCTGTCTCTGACCAGCTTCCTTGATAAAAAAGCCCCTGTAGCTACTAGTCTACAGTACAGTCCAAATAATGAAGAATCACATGCAACTAGCCAGATATATGCAATCAAATATTCCTTTCAATGATAATTTATGTATGTGATTGAAATTTGCATTCTGGTAGATTGTAAGGGCAACCTGTGATCATCAAGGCAGGGGTCTCGTCATGTTATTGAAGGTGCCTTCTTTATAAAAATCTCAACAAAAAAACAACTTCTGCTGTTCTACAGCACACAAACATACATTCAAACATACATATACCGGATGGTAGACGCAAAAACTAAACTTAATTTCACGCATGAAGAGTTGTACTCAATATATTATCTATGCTGTATCTAAGCATGTATATTATCACGTTACCATGAGAATGAAAACGCCTAGGAAATCATTTGAGAGCTAGTAACATAAAGTGCATCATTCGTGACGAATAAAAACAGCTATCGCAGTGCCATAACGAAGGTTCTAGTATAATTATTACAGTGGCAATCACGTAAGTTAATGATAAATGAAAAATAAGGATTGAAACCCAAGCCTAGGTAGCATTTCGATGTACAGTCTATACTAGTGGCAGACATCTGGATGAATTCGAAATTACCACTATGCTACTCAATTTTATTCGTTGTAACAACTAAGTCAGATTATGTCTTGCCTTCTATACAAGATTTAAACAGGATAAACTTATGCGGACGCAAGCCATACTGTGGGACACAAATGAAACAAGCGATTATACACAAATTTCTCCTATTGCATGAGGTAACTCTAACAGGTATTGCTGCTTTTATATAAAAATAACTGCGGCTATATTTCATCTATCTTCAATACTTCCCATATGCACAGCTTCAACACAAACAACTATTGTTAATCCTAAATTAATGTCTTAATATCTCATTCTTTTCATACAAGGCGGTTAAATGTGGCTTCCGAGTCTACTCTTTCTCTCCACCTTTATCTAACTTCTTTTCCTGATTAAAAATATTTTTGCACTTCCCAAGTGCATCAGCCTTTTTATTAGTGCGCGGACCACAATCGCTGCATTGTACTTTGTACAAGAAGCTTGGCAAGTGCCAAAATAGCTAGAGGCTTGCTGGATTCTTTCGCACTGTATTGCACATGCAGATGCATGTAGCACGTTGAACAAAACTTGGAGGTTTTTTACAAAATAAACATGCAAACAAAATACTTTATACACATTTTCACAAAACAAAGTGAATACATGTAGTATACTGTATAGAATCGAAACAATTTCAAAAGTTCTTGTAGATTGCTATTGCTCAAATTTTTACAAATATAGAGCGGCTTCAAATTCACCTGCAAAGCAGCGGCGTCTACAAGAAAATAGATTTGCTAAAAAACCATAATTCAAACTAACAAGATGTCACTGGGAAACAACAGTTCACTGATTAATCCAATCTCTGTGCATATTCATTGCCAAATAAACCATTTAACAATGGAAAAAGATTGCGTGGAGAAATATGATATATATGTTTTCCGCACACGTCAACATGACAGTATCGTTTGGGTGTTTCATATTGCACAAAATATCTTGATGCTAATCAAAGAAATCTCAAGGAGACAGTAGTTATACCACACACAAAGTTTCTGTGAGAAACGTGAAAGCTTTTAGTTGAAAAACCGTAAAATTGAG
Organism: Phenganax marumi; assembly: GCA_025400095.1. Lineage (NCBI taxonomy): Eukaryota > Metazoa > Cnidaria > Anthozoa > Malacalcyonacea > Clavulariidae > Phenganax > Phenganax marumi. Next base: position 15,324 of record JAODVM010469375.1, on the reverse strand, counting down.
TAATTGACTAATTAAGATGAAAAAGTCCTATAAACGATATGTCTAGTCTCTAAGATTCATTATTATATATTGAGGTCATCCAATAGACAGCCCACGGATGATGTCCATCAGCAGACTGGGCACATTGCCTAGAGATAGCTTCAAATTCTACTAAAACAGTTGCTATACTAGTACAACGCCAATGTCTATTGCTAAAAGTTCAAAAAACATACAACACCAAAAAATGTCAAAGACAAACGCAATTCGGTGAAATTTTACAAATAGCGTTTTAAATAATTTTCGAGTTGCAGGAAATTCTAAGTGTGCTGTAAGAAAACAGATTCTTGCTAACTGATTTTTTATCAGTGTTTTCGCTACATGAAAACACAAAAATTAAACGTTCCTTTTGCATATTGTCTCACGTTTTTTACTGTGTACGTTGTAATTATTAATAATAACATGTTAGTATATTTTGCACTTAAAGTTTTTTACTTATTTAAAATTGAAGATGCGGTAATTGTATACAGTTGTGTTTGTTGTGGGAGCAACAAATCTCAAGTCAGCCAAAGCTGGTGAATATGAATGGGGCGAACAACAATTTAATCGTTACAAGTTGCATTTCAGTTACACTCGGGCGTAGAGCCAAGTTGAATTAATATATCTCATCATTTCATGTGTCGCTATCCATTTCTGCAGTTTCACAATCCAATTATCTTGTGGTACTAATATTATTGCATTGCACTACATTTGTTTATATTTGCTTACCCTATTTGTTTACTTTCTTTAGCGAGGCTAGCTATATTGAACACTTGCCGTGATAGTTGCATGACCAGTCGCGACCTACTGCTGATCAAAAACATGCTGTGAGCCACAGGAAAGCTCCGCTCAACACAATAGTGCAATAAAAATTACATCAAGTAATTAAGTGAAAAACATCAGGAAAACGGTCGATCAGCCCCATCAACACACAACAAAAGTTACAAGCACTGTATTTAAATACTACAGTGGTCGTTAACTTATGTCAAACTTTGTTACTTTAGAAAATTAAAATCGAACAAGCCTATAAGGTTTTATAAAATATCCATTAAATAATGCAGAGTTGGATGAAGAATCCACTTACATTACGAAGTCATTTGTTAACTTCTATAGTATGCTTGACTGCAAGCTATTGTACTTCAAGAGTTAACCTTGGAGAATTAACCCTTTCAACCTTTTCAATTTGCAGACGATGCAACAGTGCACCGACAGGAAAGTGGTCAATCGTACTTTGAAAATACATATTTTTACAGCGTAGTTATACAGTCTTGACATTCATGTGAAGATCGACAAATAATATTAAACTGATACTCTACTCCAAAATCTTAAACTTTTTATGATTACATTGGTAACTTTACAATTCTCTTAACTTATTGTATTCTACGAACATAAAGATGCACATTAATAAATAACCTCGTTAAAAATGAATGCAAGCTGGAAGGTGCTAATTCAACAAACAATGCTTCAAAAGATACACGTAGAAAACGAAAAATTTCCATGTCAGCACATGACACACGATGCAACAGTATTACAATTCAAAGGAGATTGCAATAAAGCCAGAATATAGGTGCAGAAAAATTTATTTTGAAACTTGCACAGGACAAAAAATGAAGTGACATCAGTTTGGACGTTCACTAATATTTTACGTTGGAAATATCAAATAAATTAAAGACACTAAAAGAAGACGAGATAAAAGCTCATCATAATGCAGTACAAAATGCAGGTTGTGCATCGTTAATTACTACTGAGAAAATGCTATGCAAAACCTTAGGTGTGCCTTTACTCGTTTCCTCTGTTTACTACATTGCCATAAAGCCGGGCACCCACTGTGCAATTTTAGTCGGCCGAACTCGAAGTCAGGAGTAAAATTCGTGCAAAATTGCAGACCAAAAAACTGAACATATGCGACGATTGTAAACTAAGAAAAATCTCTAAAAATTACAGCAAAAACGCCCTGATTTTCTTAACTTAAGGGCTGTGAATTCAAATCGGCCGACTAAAATCGGTGCCGTGTGCGTCCGGCTTAATTTGCAAAGATATACTATTTCACTCTAATTCGATTCAGCCATCATTGACGTTGGAAAGCTGTCCAGCGCGAGGCCTACGGTTGATTTTGGTTGGTCTCTAACTATATACAATTAATATGCTCTGCCACAGTTTTTTTACTGAAATAGATAGTCAGTTTACTTGGTAAAAACGTAATGCAATACTAATACAAACACAGTTTATTTAATGTTGGTATCCATTAAAACCACACAGGATGATTTGAAAGAAAAATCAGTCAATTGTTGTTGTTTTTTTACGGATGGCGAAACTTTCACATCGACACCATGAATGGAAAGAAATTAACGAGAAACTAACAAAACACCTGCGGAGAGGATTCACTAATTATTATCTAATCTACACGATCTGTTCTCATGTCGTTCTCCAAAGTGTTCATCAGACCGTAACTGGGTTGTTCTTGAATGATAACATAGTGTTTGCCTCGGTGAAATTGGGCGCGAAAAACGGCGGCAAACTGGCTAGTGATGATCTCATATTACTGCACTTGTTTGCACATGGTTTTCATCTAACAACACTCTTATCCTATGACAAACACCCTCACGACGGGCCGTCCTCTCCATCGCGTAAAAATCACGAAAACATGGAAAAGCCCCTTTTACAACAAAACACATATACAGAATATATTTAGTAAGAAAGCTTATGTAATAATGTTAGGCCCAAGTTCGGTCTTAGGTACTTTTTTATGCAACTTGTGTACTTCGTGTAAACTCAAAATTCGCTGTCAACGGCACGATATGATCTAACGCCAGACGATGTGTGGTGCCAAGTGTGAAAACCGTGTAAACATGGGTTTCATGAACAGCGTGCAAGCATCCTTTATCTTTCTCGATAAAATGATTAATAGGGCCAGGACGAGCATTCAAAGTTATTGTCACCGTAACATTGTCGCGCGCAACGATCCATACTTTTGGCCTTATGAACACGCAAAACGCAAGCAGTGTAAGGTTTTTCGAGCGTCTATTAACCAAACATCCGATTCCTTTCAAAGTGCGCCTCGTGAAAACAAGCTGACACCGGAGTTCACGTCAGTGCAAAGTCATCTTTCAAACATAGTACATAGAGCGGTCACATGAACCCACAAATTAACTTCGCATTTTACATGTTAAATCCACGACTTTAAGATTAATTAAAATTAGCTGACTAAAGGAAGTACGTGAACAAGCGACTTTTCCGAAGTCCCTGTTAATATTTAACTAGAAAGACATAGGTTCACAGTGACATCGTGATTAAAAACTTTACATGAACGTTATTGTTCCCTTACTTGACGCTTCTATCTCGACATAAAAGAGCTATATATTTATATACATATATAAAGGAAAGAAACTTTATTGCACTAAAGGCCTTGAAACAATGAAGTATATATTTAGGACTCAAGAAAAAGCATTGAGGATTGGTTGTCGCTATGAGAACGGTTCCCGGCTGACGTCATGAGTTCACGCCCGTGACCACCTCCTAAGATGAGTAATGATTTGGCGTATCTGTGTATTTGTGTATACATTCGTCTCAATCAGACGTAGTCTCATTTGCTTCCCTTTATTTGAGCAGACAACTTCACACTGCTGGCATAGGAAGGTTGAGCTATAACAAAATGGCTCTGAAAGGCAACAAAGCTGTTGTAAATGTACAAGGTGATTCAGAAAACGATCTCGAAGCGCTATTTCGTGTTATTCGACCCAACGAAACTGCGGGTTTGAAGAAAGAACCAGTTTTACCAATGCGCATGAGAAAACTACCGCCGTCGTTTTTTACTCCTGGTCCGGGGGATTTAGAAGGAAGACCAACACCGGTAAAGGCAGCGCCTGAAATAAACCCAGCTACGGGTATAGCCATTGCTCACTCGCGAGCGCATTCATCACCAGCATCTCTCACTGTACCTAAGTCAAGCAAGAAAGCCGTGAACCCGATGCAGGTCTTACACATGCGATCTCAATCTTACGATGCGAATGGTGGGAACAACGATGCAGCCGGTCCTCTGCCACCAGGCTGGGAAGCAGCTACCACCTCCGACGGACAGAAATATTTTATGAAGTAAGTGCTTCAATATTTATATCGCTACAATAAAGAGCATAACATCAGCCTCGAACTGGTATCCACAATCCTGAATTACAAACACTCAGCATACGAGCATCGTAGACTTTCTACCAAAGTCTCGTTTGAAACACTGTTTTAAACTTTGAATTCGCCGATCATATACGTGTTAAGTCCTTCGCAATTGAACAATCGTTCTAATATACGAACGTAATATATGTGGGAAGTTCTTAAAACGATTTAGTCGAGTGCCAACGCAATTTGGAACGTTACAAAAAAGAATTTTCGTAATATATAACGCAGTTCTAGTGAATTTCGACTATTTGTTCGTGTAATATTTGCGAAACGTAACGAACTGCTTCGCGTGAACTAGTTTTACTCGTCTGGTAAACGTATACGCTAATCTACACTTGACAAACAAAGAAATATGGCGCAGTTTTAAGACGACGAATGAAAGGATAAAAATACCGCTTAGTGATTTCAAACATCGTCATTTTTCCAACTGTGTTCACCACATTATCACAACAAGTAATTCTGACATGACTGGTTACTATACTGCCGTAGTTTCGTAAGCATCTTTTACGAGAACAAAATTAATGCTAAGTATATTGCGTTGTATACAAAGGTCGGCTCGTAAAGACCAAATCAAAATCCCTCTCCTTTGACCAACTCGCTGTATAACATTGATACTGGCGATGGTACCGCCACGTACGCAAGCATGCAAGGTAATTTCAAGCTAGATCCCTTGGGCAGTAAAACCTACATGATATTTTCGTCTTATTGATTTACAGTCATTTGGATCGATCTACGACTTGGATTGACCCGAGAAAGACGAGATCAACGTCGAATCTGAGCGCGCTGCCTGAAGGTTGGCAGCAAGCAATAACACCGGAACGAGAGGTGTATTATATCAACCATATGAATCGTACTACCAGTTGGGTGGATCCTCGTCTTCAGCAGTCGAATATGAATACAGGTCAGAATCGTACGGCAGGCGCTCCAGCGCCAGCCACAGCTCATGATAACGGCATGGAAAAATGCAACCAAATGCAGCTACATCGACTGCAGATGGAGAAACAAATGCTACAAAGAAGACAACAACAACTACTACAACAAGAGATCGTAATCAAACGAGGTCTGCTGAAGGAGGATGACAGTAGCTCCATGTTGATGAATTTGAGTCGTGAAGCATTCATGGGCATCCCCAACAGCGAACCCCAGCCAACGCTTACAAGTCGGCATATCAGAGAAGAGTCGGCCGACTCGGGACTTGGCTTGGGTACCTTTTATCCCGGTTCGGATCTCGACGTTGGAGTCGGTGGAAACTTTGATGAAAGCATCCATGAGAACTTCGGCTCGAAGGAGAACCTTCAACAGCAAAACAACAACAACAATCTTCGACCAGGTCAGCTACCGGACTGTTTTGACCTGATGCCAAGTAGCAACGTCGACGTTGGTTTAATGGAAACTGATTCAGTAATAGGTATGGATACTGATGATTTAGGGGTCGGACTTGAAGCAATCAACTCGGACTTAATGTTGAGCGATGTCGAGGCCGCTCTTGGACCTCCTAACAAAATTGACAGTTTTCTAAATAACTTAAATTGGGTCTAATAATTTAGTTCCTTCTCGAATGATTGACACAAGTTTAAACGTCTCGGTGCTGGCGGCAAGACGTGATTATAACTCCCCGTCATCTCTCAGCAGTAAATGCAGTAAAAGCGAAATACGAATATCCGTTAAGTGGGCGACTATGATATTTGTTCGGTTCTCACACTCCTCTTATAAAAGCCATGCCAATTAAACTTAAGCTAAGCATAAAACACACAAGCAAACTACGTGTACTGTGTATATGTGGAAACAACGTCGAACATTAAGGATTATTATGACAAGGAATCATAGGTGCCGCTTCATTGCTTCTCACATTACTCCTTGTTCAAACAACAATTCGCTTGGATCAGGAAGGAAACTTAAAACCGATTTGCCTTTAACAAACTTTTTATTTGACTTTGATTTCTTAAATTTTCCCAGTTCGAAGTTAATTAAAGCCGCACCTATAATAGAATAAACTTTGATCTATTATAGTGAACAATGGCAATTGATATTAAACGCTTATATATTAAACACTCGTAGTAAGGTCGTGTGAGAACCACCGACAAGACTGCATGTCGGAGCATCGGCTTAATTGGTATTCCTATTTACGCTTGTATTTTTCTATCACACAGCATGAAAAATATATTTTGTACTGGCAACAGAACTGTGTTTTTAACGATTTGTACATTTTCCCCTGCAGCAGACGTGTGTAACAATAAGAGTTTTCATGCAAATGGTGCATGTATACATTTGTAAAGCCATCGTAGCCATCCATAGACTCGTAGAGAATGAGTTTTAAATATAGTGCATTAGATCAGTGTACATTTGCAAATCAAATGACCATCGAGGAAGATTCGAAGAAGATGCTTTGAAAGCAAAACATCTATTTACAATGCTGCTCGTTTGTACATAATTTTTATACGTAAACTGAACTATTTTTATGCATTAAAAGGTATCATTTTTGTAATGTATGTATTTCTAACCTCTTACACTGTATTGTATCGTAATGCAAGCTGGCCAGTTTAAAAGCTTGCTATTGTTAAATTTAATACTATAGCAAGAGTAATTAAGACTAGGAAACTCCTGCTGTGGGTCAAGACAACGTTCTTTGGGCATTAGATTTGTAAACCGCGTATAATCGAGTTGTTTTGGCCGCCAGATCCCCTTGACTTCCCACAGGCTCGGCACAGTGCTGCAACCTGGCTCACTATACGCAACAATAACCATCAAACTCGGCGACCTTTTCAACTACCACGAGTGCTATTAACTGGAAATACGTTGTTCCAGGTTTTGAGCAATATATATCAATAAAACTCCAGCAAGCGAACGACAAAATTTTAAATATTCAGTTTTGGTGTATGCTTCGGTACAAAATTGTACAATGAGGCAAATCAAAATGTACCATCCAACAGGGCGTTGATAATAGAAGATACCAGATGTCTCGCCACTGTGTTTTCGTTTCAGATATCACATATTATTCCACAAGCATAGCTTGTTCAGTCTGAACCACAGTTGCAGATTTGTATCACAATACCTTATAGATTCGCCAGCAACAACGTGCCATTAGTACCATAATAACTGTTTTTGCTTGCAGAAAATTTTGGCACTGCAGTATATGTCTGTGCATGGTGAATCTGCACAAAATAATTTAAGTCTTTCTCAATGACACTTACCTTGACGAGGACGAACTGCAATAGCCATTTTCAAGTACCTTTTTTATTACGTATAAAATGCATAATTATGACATTGGCATACCCACTTATATCTAAAAGATTTGTTTTTAATTTGCTAAAATATAGCTATTACAAGTTTATCCATAACTTTAAACCATTCATTTTCAATCTAGCGGATTTGAAAAACCGAAGAGAGGAAAAACATACAGCACGCTATCAATCGCTCAATATGACACCATCGCAATCTAAAATCGAGCGTGATGTGACCCTGAACGGAGTCCTTTCAAGCGCATTTATCATGCATTACAACTACAAAATGCGAATGTTTTCAACTCTGCAACAGACTACTGATGCATGTATAACATAGCATCATTATCTATACTTTTGGATTTTTGCGGAGAATTCTCAACTCAAAAACGATATCTTGTTATCGTTTACGGTCTATATTAACTAGTGCAAACCCAGCAAAAAGTTTCCTTGCTCTGTGCCGAAACGGACCACCATCGCATAGACATAAGATTACTGTATGCGCAGGAGGCTGCGTTGTGTTTACATGGGCACGCTAGTTTTATTAAACGTACGTAACACCAGATGAAAAATTTGTTAAAACAACGTCTCGACAGGGCACTTACGTTTAATCAAATTGCAAGATCAATTGCCTCTGGCTAGGGTAGGGATGATAGGTAACATAATGTTTCGAACTCTCGATACTTCGATACGAACTGTGACGCAGGTAGACTAGTAAAGATTTACATAGGTGCAAAACGTGATTGAGAACCAGGAAGTACGCATGTATTATGCGTTGGTTTCGATTTCAATAGATTTCGGAGAACCAGGAATACCGTTTCTATGCACCGAACGGCAAAAACAACGTGCTAATCTCTCAAAGTTTTCTATATTTCAACATTTAAAATATATATAGCTAAATGTGAATTTGCCGTATCTTCAGCTTTGTCTTGCAAATTCTACTATTTTCAATCAAAGTCTACCACAAGCAGATGCTGTAAACGATGATATATGAAAGGGTTTTGACCTCTTCGAAACGAAATCTTCGCAATTTAATGCCTCGTTCAAAAACCTAACAATTGTTATAATTATTTTGTCTGCAGCGCACACTATATTCATTCGGGCGAAACTATGTACGCATAGCTTCCAAACTTGGTGCAAACATTGGAAAGCAATATTTTTCGACTTTTGCAATTAGCTGTGTAGAATTATATATAGTATATTATCTTGCCAATGCACCTTTGAAAAAAATCTAAAATCTTGTTTTCACCTATATGCGAGAGGTTAGGAACTTTCTGCAAAGGAACAACTGATTAAAATTGCTGTACGGTAGAAATCGGCTGAGAATTTGGTAGGAATAAACTAAAGTCTGTTCAACAGTAAACCCTTCACGTTGCAGGGGTTGTTGCGTATCACAACATTGTGCTTCTTGTGTAGTTATTATGCAGATAAATTGTGTAATTCGGGGTAATATTTAAATGGAGATAGATTTAAAAAATAATTTCAATCATGTCGAGTAATCTGTGGCACACTAAACCCATTCGGATTTAAAAAATAATTTCAATCATGTCAAGTATTCAGTGGCACACTAAAACACATTGGCAGAGTTATGTAGTCACTGAGTGTCTTCTAGCAATCAGCATTTAGTCCAACATGCAAAACGATGTTTACTTCTAAACTTGAGGAGGGATAAGGTTGGATGGTTACAACCTGGTTACAACAGCCACGCTTCAACTTGGCCTCAGTTTGCTTGCACTATGCAGGTGTGTTGAAGCAGTCTGTTCAGGAAGTAAACAATTCAAGAACGGATACGTGATCAAAAAACATTGGCATTTCTGCCAATTTGGAAGAAAGCTCTATTTACTTTATCCCTCGACCATGGTTGACAACTTTTAATTAAACCATAAAATTAAAACACGCATGTTGAATGAAATGAAATAAAGTGAATACAAAGTTTATAATTGAACAAACCTTGAAATTCGGCAAGTAATCGTAATATCTAAGAATTTCTGAATTCTAAAAAGCTAATACACAAGCAGAAGTCATGGGAATTTGCACGGCCCTATTTACTGTGCGTGCAATATGTACGTTCTACAGATTCAATGTTGAGCCTCCAGCCACATGTCTTACTATAATGCCAGATGAGCATATTGAAAAGCCATGGATCAAATCTGCAGCATTTCGATAAAAACTGCATGCAGGTGAGCATCAAGACGGGATGCATGGTCTACGTACAGTATCTTGTGCGTAAAAATCTTCAGAAAAGCTCAAGATACTCCGGAACACATTTCATAAGAATCTCATACTGGGCCTGATCGCAATCACATCTCAACTATGACTATAATTCTGATCCTAACACAAATATATGAACGGTCCATAAGCGCATGCAAGGTAAGCAATTGCACATATTTATAGGACTTGAGTTATTCAAAGAGGAGTTAACGTTGTAATATACGTTTTCATAGAAAAACCTAATCTTTCTGATTCATAAGTCGGTAAAATTTTCGCAACGAGAAAAAGATGAGAACTGATAATGAATACGCTCTCCCTCAACTTTGTGCTCAAACGCTGCTCATCTTTACGTCGTTTTCAGAAACTTTCAATGCAAGTGAATTCATGAAAGATTTTTTCCATGAAAAGATGCATTGCAATTGTTTTTCATATGATCCTAATATACATAGGTACAATCCCTGACTTTGACTGGTATACGAAGGCACGTTAAAATGCAATCACTTTCCCAATGATCGCAATCTATTCACACAGACGTACGCAGACAGTAATGGACTATAGACTAACTTCACTCACAGCTGGGGTCCTTGTTCTCGTGAGGAAATTGTGTGTGCGTGAGTTACATGACGTCGTCTCAGATAAACAGGTGAGGGCTATCTGTAAGAAACAATATTTTTTAATTAAAAAGCTACTTTTCATCATAAAATAGAAAAATCATGGTTTAATCAATTTGAAATGCAAAACATGGTCTACTCCAGAAATTCGATCATGATTCAGTCTAGGACGCCCTACACATTAGTAAGGTTTATGGGAGGGAGGGGGGATCGTTTCCCCCGGTACAATGCCATGTACCGGAGGAAACCATGTACCAGGGAACGTTTGTACAGTAAATATTGATTAGTAATTGTAATGCTTAAATTGCTGATCTAGCCAAAGTGAAAATGCAGAATGCACCTGGCGGTAAAGCTAGATAACTGACATGTCGATAGACGATACTTCCAAAACGTCTCGGACGGAACACGAGAATCATCCATGCTAGTAATTACTAAATTTAAGACAGATTTGTGCTGGTAATTTATGTTCTAGCACGATAAGATGCATGTGTTGACAAGTTTTTTACCATGCACATCACTCAACTTTGCGCTGAAAGTCATGTGCGGGCGCTTTTGTTACGCATATATGCCTGCTACCAGCTAGATTATCGAATAATTAAAATCTAAATACTATCACAAGCAGTATTATTACAGACGTAGCATACATGGCCACAGCCTAAATATCTTACAGTGACCAATTGCACTGGAAACGTTCCAACTAGGATGAACAGCAGCTAAATTGCATGACGCGCACGTGTTAATCGTGCGTGCAAAACATGCACCTACAACTCCAAGGAAGCCATTCGTGTTGAGTAAAATGAAGGCAACTTAACAGAAGCTACAAACCAGTGTAGCGAAAATCTTAGGGGGAATGCAAACGCTATTAATCAATTCACATACGCTAACGTGAAAGGAATGCAAAAACTGCCAATATGCTTGTTTGTAAAACGGATCGTTTCAAGTCGCTCATAATATATAAGCAAGCCATGGCTCTCATAGTTTATGGTACGTTTTAGATTAACATCTGTTGGATTCTCTAATGCTAAATGTACAACAATATACTGATTGTAAATATTCACGCAATTCAATCTTTGATTACACAGTGTATGTTATTCTGAATAAACGAATTTTCTCAATAACACTGATTCGCATCCTTGGACATGTTGTGATCTACTCTTGCAAAGGGGGCGACCTCCTACCTCGTATAACCCGCAACAAAATATTGGTGGTGGAGATTGGGGAGGAATATGCCCCATGATCGCTACAATAACTCCGCCCATGCCAATTCTACACCCATTTTTCAAACAGAGAAATTCAAACAGGTAATGAAAAAGCCAAATTGAAACGGTTAGTCTTACTGCAGTATGGAGTATCATCTTAGATTGTCGTTCGAAACAACGCACATTTTTGCTTGCAGCGTTCAGACCTTATGACTTACAATAGCATCAAACCACCTGGCGACATGACTGCAAAACGTTTTTGTCAATATCAATTCAAGTTCGTAATGCTTACACTTTACTTTCCTAGGGCTGGCGCATCTCATCACTGCAGACTACAATAAACATGTCACATTGCAATACTAGTTAATCCAACAAAAGTTCATAATTTCATCACCACAAATGTTTACTATACTTTTACAGAGAAAATTGTAGAAAATAGAAAGATTGGCTTATTTGGTACAAAATTAGATGGTGATGCAGCAGTTCACCATGAGAACATTCACGCAGCATTTGTGTGCAAGTGCACGTCCTCAGAAGCAATATGCAAAAAGCGTCCTTTGAAGCAGCAAGTGTCTTGCAAGGATTTCAACACACAATTGACTTGGTAGTTTTAAAAGAACTTCTCTTTTCTGAGCGCACGCGATCAGGAACTACGCTCTGGTTTTCAGATTTTAAAATAGGAACAAACTTTGTTGCTATAACAATTTTCATGTGCGACTCCAAGAGCATGTATGACCTTGCTATTGCAGTGAGCTCGCCCCACGCACATTGCCAATCACTTGCTGAGCAAAAAAAAGCATTTGCATAATTTTAATATCAAGATTGCAGGTTCTGTCTGTTATTGTTCACTCAAATGTTGCAGGAAAGCATTTTTTCTTGCGCCTTGTTGTACATATTTTTCAACAACAGCTAGCTGCAAGTTTCAATGATTCCTGCAACTACTGTAAGGAATATGACAACACAATACACTTCCTAACTTTGAAATGACTTCTTTTTCAAAAATAAATGTTTCAAATTCAGTCTCCACGTATAGCTGTTTTGCTAATTTTCAATAGGCCTACTACTTATTGTTCTTGACCTTGGGGCGCATGTTAGCCGCTGCAACCTGCCTAGTCAGGCTTGCCGTTTCGTTGTCGTGAAAGTTGAGTGAAAAATTGCCTCTTGACGGTGTGCCATTGGTATTGTAAGAGTAAAAAAGAGTAGAACTCCACACAGACAAGCAATTTTTCCTTGACGACTGTAACACAAGCGCATATATTTTTATAACTAATATCTGGGTAAAAGAACGTTCAGTCTCCATGGAAAGTTTTCTTGTGACAATAAAAGGAAAAGTGACATGTTTTTCCTTGAAATAGAGGGTTTTTTTAAAAACTAGTGAGATAGTCATATCAGCTTTTAAGCAAGGTAACTTGTGTATGCTGATCCGGCCGTAGGGGAATATTAGTCGTGTGCATATACTCACGAACAAGTGAGCCCGTTCAGGAACTTGTCAAGGAGAATGCTCGCATCTACAGGGTTAGAAGGTGCAAGAATTCGTGAAATTTTCTTCACCGCAGTCATTTTGTTTTAATGTACGCTGACTCATAATTTGTACCGGCGACTTTAGAAATTTATAGGCGTGATGTGTGCTACAAAATAATTAATTAACAAATTTATTTAATAGCGTTGCAAGGTCAGGAGGAAAATCAAAAGAAAAGATCTTGTAAAACACAACAGTCTTCCCTGAGGGCTTCCTAGTTTTTTGCTACACACAAAGTGTCGTCAGCAAACTGTACCGCGCTATTAAACCTTTAATAACAACAGGAAACTGTGAATTAGTAGCAGCACGCAAAGTCGGCAAGTCTATGTCACCCACTGTGCTAGCCCCCCCAAGGCAGATGATCGAGCTTCGCCCTACACTATTTATTTTTTAACAAGATTTTACTACCGCAAGGAAATTACTACGGACATTTTATCAATAAATACTTACGCAAATGCCTAATCGTTCGAAAGATAAAGTACTAGAAATAGTATTGAAGAGCAAAAAAAAATGAATCTGTCTCTTCAGCCGTTTTGCCTGTGTGGGAAGAGCGCACTTGTGCACACCTCAAAAATACGCGCTTGTTTAAAAATGCACGCTCTCTCGACGCGGGAAAGGCAAATGCAATGAAACAAAACCTGAGCTATATAGCTAACTCAGTGATTTGACTGTCATTTTCAAATTTTCACATAACCCGCAGGACTTCATTTCATACCAAACATCCACCTTGGACTGAGTTCTTAAGCCGCTTTTCCACAAACGACATTTGTCGCAGGAATCCTTTATCTCATAACATATGACCTCAACTGGAACTAATTAGATTTTTGATCAATTCTTTTCAATATTAACAAAAAGTTCGCTTTGCGCGAAAGTACACGCTATAGTGGAAACCGGCTTAAGCCGCGTACAGACAGACAATTTTTCCTTGAGACGTTTTTTTGACGACATCACTTGCTCGTGTGTACAGTGAACAAGTGTTTCTTGACAAGTTTTCTTTTTCATAATAAAACGAGTAAAAATGACTGAATCCCACAACATAAATTTTGAAACTTTAATAAATCAAAACTGTCGCCCCGAATATATTAATAATCCGCAGAGCCCTATTGCACACTAATTGACTTGTCAAGTCTTCCTTGTTGGCCGTACACACGAGCAACTTTTCTTGTTCAAAAGCTAGCATGACTAGCTTTCGTACAAGGATACTTGTCGAGGAAAAATTGCCAACTTTTTGCCGTACACACGAGCAAATAAAATTTGTCAAAGAAAAATTGTCCGTCTGTACGCAGCTTTAGGGTCGAACCCAGGCTTACACTTGAGCTTTTCAAGTAACAAATTTTGAAAAATCAATCTACGATCTTTATTGGGTAGGAAAATAGATTTAGATGAATACATGGTTTGAAAGTTATTCCGACCTTCACTCAGAACACAATTTTACAAATTACCACCGCTTGTGCACCAAGTCAAATATTCACCGCAACTGACACACTAAAACTCCTTGACGCCGGAAAACATATCAGCAGAGGAAGGTATAATAATAGTATCAGTCAATAATCACGAGTCTTGGATTGACTTGGAAAATCTAGTGAATATACAAGTTACCGCATGGCCCAGCACGAAGGGCATTTCACTCCTTTCATTTTCCGACTTTCGAAAATCCTTGGATTTTCCGAGTGAATTTTCGGATTTTTCTACGGACTTTTCGGACTTTTCCCCAAACTTTTGCGTAGGCATCGCTGGATTCTCGAGCTTGTTTTTTGACTTTTGTGATAGCTATTGTTCAGATTTTCCTGGATATTTTGGAACTTTCAAGGATTTTCTTAGATTTTTTTGTGGGTAACCGCGCACATGCCCGCGGCCACCCAAATGTAATGGCTAAATGTCTACACCTTCGACAATCGACGACTTGACTGAGTAAGTGGCGATCACGCGCTTGGATAATTTTCGGACAATATCGGAAATTGAACTTTGACGCCCTTGCTAGAATAGAGTGAATAAACTTTAAGCAATAAAACAGATACGTAATCTTACTTATACGTAATCTTACTTATACTTACAGATACGTAATCTGTACGTAATCTTACTTATGCGACATTTGAAATGTGAAGCATGTGGATACTGCATGTGAGCTTCTGCTGTTGCAGAAGAATCAAAGATTAATAACACAAACAACCTACTTTTTGTTGCGCAGGAGCCTAAAAACTACCTACTTGTTTAGTACGAAAGACCGTGAGAACAACCTGCTAAGTCGGTTCTTAGCAGGCTAAACATTGACAGACACAACAAACATTTAAACATCAGAGTAATGTTAGACGGTAGTTTGACCTTGTGAGGTCAAGGCTCAGGAGTATAGCTGTCTGATAAAGGCAAAGAAGCTTATTTTACAG
>JAODVM010469374.1:0-41487 GCA_025400095.1 Phenganax marumi | reverse complement strand
AATGAAGAAAATGAAATTGTGCCGTCTAGATAGACGGCACAAAGTCGCAGGGATGGCGTCAGCAAGTTGCATGCAACAATCGTAAGCAAAAATCGCATCGTCTAGATGGGCCTATACGTACGTTTGCACATTTCAGTTAAGTGATATAGTCATCTGCGAAAAAGCCGTATGACTAGTCACTCTTGTTGTATCTTTTGACAGCAGTCATCATCTATGCATGTTTTGTTGTCGGCAAATATGAATTTTTTTCCAATGTTTTTCTCAATATGACGTTTATCCATCATCGAATAATTATACCAGCTAATGCTTTTTCTATATGACTTCCAGGGCTAGTTTTTCTATTTTTGCCTGAACAGGAGACTCGTGGCAGAAAAGGGTCAGGATTTCACGTGAATCTTCTCGTCGTTGCTCTAATGGTTTTGGTTTCTTCATTTCTTGGCCTTCCTTGGATGTGTTTGGCTGCAGTGGAGACTTCTGTTCATTTGGATAGTTTAAAAGTTTGGAGTAGTTTTGACGCACCCGGAGTAAAGAGTCGCGTTGTCAAAATACGAGAACAAAGATTGACGTTGTGTTTTACTGGAATTTTGATTGGTTAGTTCATTTTAATACAACAATCGACAGTTAAAAGTAAGTCGGTTTGATTCGGTTGCATGTTTATTGTTCTCAGGGTTGTCATCATTGCTGCACGACTATTTGGACCAGATTCCTGAAGCGGTATTTTCTGGTATGGTTTTGTACATGGGTGTCGTCGCGCTGTTTGGAGTTCAGATGGTTGAGAGATTTTTCCTTATGTTCATGGCGCCAGGACAACATCCTGATATTCCATACTTAAAGAATGTAAGTCGATCACATTAATTATAGCTTTACTATTCTCGATATCACCTGTGTAAGCTGCACTGGTTTAAGGCTGGTTTGAGGTTGTTGGAAACATGGGTAGCATATGTATTTGGTTGTCTTCAGCAGTTCTGGATCATTTATAAGTTTTTCGAATGAAGCCGAAAGACGTGCTGAAAAATCTTTCATTTTTGAATCTCCTAACCGAGAATCCAACCAAAGCCAAAGTCTCTGGTTTAACGTACCAGTTGAAGCCAACTAACTTCATACTTACAGTGCTTGTTCTTCTGAATATATTACTTTACATAATGTACTCAGGAGTCATCTCAAGCCTGCTGACTATTTTGTAATGACGTGTATCTCTTCACGTTGCAGGTGCCCTTATCCAAAGTTTATTTATTTACCATCATCCAAGTCGGCTGTATCGTCATACTCTGGGTTGTAAAGGCATTTAAAAGCATAGCTCTAATTTTCCCCTTGGTAGTTCTCTTAATGATTCCACTTCGTGCTTTACTGGGAAGAATATTTAGTAAAGAACATATTCAACAGGTTTGTTTCTTTGCTTCACTCGCAAGTTGAAAACTTGTAAAGAGACTGCTTGTAGTACTATCATCAACTCACTAGATTTGAGAGTGTAAAAGAGAACTTTTCAACTGCCTCTTATCAAGGTACAAGTCTGCAATACCGGACTGTTGGGTCGTCATTTGCACGTTGCATTCATTTATCAAGTTACTGAATAGCATGATAGATGAGCACTTTTGTAGTCATCGTTGGTTCTTATTATTAAATGAACGTGGAACTACTGTGTTTCCAAGTTCCTGTGAAGATATCATCTTATAATCTTCCATGATTTTCAGCTTGATAATGAAGACGATGAGGAGGGTCGTGGTCCCCTGGACTGATCATACAACGTGTGATTTATGCATGGAGTCCAGAAGTGCTTATAAAGCGCGCGCATTGACTTCAATGGTTTCACGTGGCAAAAATGGAAATGAAGGTAAGAGAAATCAAACGTCAAGTTGTTGAGGAACGTACTCAGGTGAAATGCTATTCTAAGTCTCCCCCGAGTGATGGATGAGCAAATGAACCAGAGTTCGCAAGTTGGGAGCCCTCAGTCCCTAGTTTCTTGTCACAGTGAAGGTATATGGTTCGATAGCCTTACAGAAGCAGGGAAATGACGAGAATTTAAGAAACGGAAATTGCAGCAACACAGGAACTTCTTGTACTCAGTAATGCAAGTCAGCAACGTAAATCAAGTTAGAGGAAAATGGAGCTCCTGGTCTTGATCGCGTGCCTTTTAATTGCTAACCTTACAATTGTTTTGAAAGAAGGAAAAGCATTTACATAAGTATCTCGAACGATCAGTTTTTTACGAATGATTTATTACACAAATATGTTTTTAACAATCTCAACAATTCACCGCTACTTATAGTCGTGTTGTTTCAACCATGCTTCAGGAGATTCGTTTTCCTGTAGCTTTACTTCTCTAGGTTTATTGACTTCTTTCAATACTTCACCTTTCGTATTTATCAATGACCACCCTTTCTTCATCTGTGGTTGACGACACTGATCAGCGGTTTTTTATGGTTCGATGTTTTCGTTTCTTTATTATGTCACTTCCATGACTTCTTTCTGAAGTTCCTGCTTTCCATGAAATGCAAACTACTGTCTTAAAACTCGCAGACTTGACAATTCTAATCTGAAATGTTCTTGACCAGGCTGCAGTCGTAAATCTGACTTGTGTTTTTTTTCGCCACTTTCATTCTATTCTTTTGCAACCTTTTACTCGTGGTGTAACACTTTCTTGATTTTGAAATCAGAACTTGGGAAGTCTGACTAAATAGTTATCTCGCTCTTTGATTCGTAAAGTTACTTCAAAACAACATTCCTTTTCAACAACTCAACAAAGTTCCAGGATAAAAGAAACAACATTAGATTTTCAGTTTACGAAATCTCAACATAACTCAAACACTACATAACTGTGCCATAAACCTGTCAACAAACGCGATACTCAACCCACTGGCAATATTGTTTCGTTTGTTTTCGAAGACTTCAGCAACTCACAAATTCCTTCAATGTCTTTCGCAACTTTATCTTCAATTCTTTGCAACCTTATCGAAAGATTCTGCAACTGTCCCTCGATTACTTCAAGTCTGGAACACGAGCAAATGTGATCCGGTGTTTCGGACTTAATATTCTCTCTCTTGAGTCCAACGGCTGAATTTGTTATGTTTCCGAATTGATCATTTTTCTCAGCGCTCTCGGAACCACAGTTATTCAAGCAGTTTATGATTTTAAGATGTGGTTTTTGTTCCTCGTGAGCTGCACGTGCAAGTGCAATGTTAGCTTGTCCTTCAGGCGATGTCTCGATTATGACGGGAATGTCGACATGATTAGATTGAATTTTTTCACAAGGACCACTTCCACAGAATGAAGAAGTTCTACTTTCAGCGTCAGATTTTACACCCTGAACACAAGAAAGAACCGGATGAGAAGAATAAGCTGCATGGCTAGTGTTAATGCCACAAGAAGCTAAACGAAAAAGTCATGTAATTGAGAAACGTGAAGGTTGTGATTCCATATTTCTCACCTTTTCATGCTCGCTTGAAAGACTGTACGTCACTTCAAATTCTCGATTAAAAATATCCCAGAACTTGGGATATTTCATCAGACATTCCAGTAAGCTGTCACGTGATATCTGATGAAGATCGCAATGCGTAAGTGCTCGTACATTACCGCTGGCTTTCTTCGCTGGAACCGTGGGCTTGATGTGGAAGTCATCACCAAACACGTCACCATGACCTGCAACAACAGTACATTAAACCTTAAATTTTTCACTTGCATGTAACATAACGAAGCTTAGTTCGGAACCAATGCCATGGTGGAATAAGATCCAATTACTTCTCAAACGCGTGCTATTGAAAATCAATAGAGCTCTGCTGAGGAGAGAGATGGTTTACTATAACAAACGTGGTAACAGTTTTAAGTGGAATTTGTACGTTTATTATCCTTACCCAAAATGGCTAGAATATAATCTCGATCATCGACAATTTCAATTGTTCCTCGAGATATAAAGTAGAGAGTGTGTACTTCATCTCCACTGTAAAGAATGTAGTCACCAGGAGGCAGATGAATAGCCTCGAGTTTCAGAGAAAATTCTCTCAAAAAACCCGGACTTGCTGATGAGAATACTTTCTTTTCTGAGATTAGCTGACGATGCATGTGCACACAAATATCTGCTTGCAGACAATCTGGCAAACATCGCATAACCTAGACAAAGTTGGATGTGATAGTTATGGAAAAACACCCCTTAATGCATCTAGAGATGCAGCGAAGCATATGTCGCTTCCAAGCCTGCTGCAGGAAGAAGACCTCTAAATGGAATGTGATTTAGAAGGAAAAAAATTAAAAGAAATTATCCAGAGCCTTGCGTATTTACCATAGACAACCGAAAACAGAGAGAGAGAGAGTTATAAGGCAGTGACGTTCAATATGAATCGACAAGAGGGTTCATTAATGTCGAGAACATTCTTCGATGTCATTAGCCGTGTTCTTACTTCGTGCATATCGATGCCGTTTGTGTAGGACCACTGATGATGTGCGTAGTCCTCGATCCTGTGTCGCAAATGCTTGGGCAGCTGGTAGAAACGAATAAACTCTCGCACTTTCTGCATCTGCTCATGAAAACGAGCCGTGCTGGAGTAAAGACGAGCAATGATGGCAGCCACGTTACCAAACACTGCCGCGTAGAATAGCGCTAGAACGATAAAATAGGACAATAAGCTAACTAATAAACACGCAAACTATAACAAACCACATCAACTCACCGACGGACCAATATACTTACATCCGATGAGCATCACACATATACTGAATATCTTCTCAGCATTAGTATTTGGTGAAACATTACCGAAGCCAACACTTGTCAAACTGCTAAGTGTAAAGTACAGTGCAGTGACGTATCTGGACTGCTGACTAGGTCCGCTGATGTTTCCAGAATAACTGAACGGCTGAGTGTCTTCGGCAAGTGAATCTAACCAGCCTTTCACTGCAGGATTTCGTCTCTCAAAATTACCAATTGCGTACCAGATACACGCTAACCAGTGAGCAATAAGTGCAAACGCCAGCATCAATAGACACAATACTGCAGCGCCATACTCTGAATAGTAATCGAGTTTTCTTACAACTCTCACAAGACGAAGTAAGCGAGCAGTCTTCATTAAACCGATTAATGTCGTTTCCTGGAAAGAGATTGCACGACAATTTGTGTCAATAGATATGACAAGTATGGTCTAAAGAAAATCAGGTGTTATTTTCAGTACGGTATTGTTCATTGCTACTGTCGGCAGTTTGGAAATTTTATGTGGACGAACGTGGCTACATATGGTTTCCACCTTGGGAATTTTATTAATAAAAGTACGAATATTGTATTGCCTCAATATATTACTGATACTATTTTTGAGAGGAACCTTCGGACTTTAGTTTATTTTAGAAATACAGCGTTGCTCCAAATTCGCTCTTTTTGGGGACTGATATCTGCAGCATTTTATCAAACAAAAATACCATAAGTTTGCGTATATGAAAGACTCTACCTGTTCAGGGTCGGGGTCTCCAATCATGAACAAGAGTTCAAATGGTATAGCAGCGAGCATATCAATAATAAACCATGTCTTCATGTAATGAACAGCAATCCGACAAGGACCACTGACTACCTCGTTATTACCATCAACATAAGTTGTCCGAAAGTTGATGATTATGTCGATAACAAACATCATATCCACAATGTAGTCCACAATAATAAGAGGATCTGAATATGAAATTGGATTACTTCCAGACGTGTCTTGATCCATGGCTAACGAAAACGATGCATTATAAGGAGTGACGATAGCAGTATAGGTGACTAGAGCTAGCACGAACCAGTCCCAGATCGCTTTGAACGGCGAGTAATGAAGTATCGTCCAAGGATGCATTGGTGGAGATTGAAGTTTGTACTCCGGAAGAACATCAGTGCCCAGAGACAACACCTATAAGAAGAGAATCCCAAGACTATCGACAGTGAATGAAGAAGCGAAACGAAACAGCCAGATAAAAATCGAAAAGTGATGGATCATTTAAATTATGACAGTAGAATGCCAAGTATGCTGTGTGTGTGCCTGTTATTCTTTGCAACCATGTAAGTTCGATTAAGTATGCAGTTGGTTTTCATATCATTTGCTATGAGTCAACAGTAAGATAGCCGATTCACTGTTTCTGTTACGCTATTCAAGCAATCCTACGGTTTCCTGCTACAGAAAATTTCAATTGCTTTTACCGAAAAGAAACTGTTGATAAGAGACTGATAAAAATATGTAACACAATTACAATCTAGAGTCTATCAAAGACGTAACTATTACCACGTATATACCTGTGCAAATTTCTCAGTTTTCTTCGGCTTATTAAGATCAGGTGTTGACTGCATCTTAGAGTTCACAGTTAGTTTCGTAAAACTTTGCAAACTTGCCATGGAGGTTTGTTTTGATTTGGGTTGTAAGACTGAGGAATCATTGTGACTTTTCGCAGTCAGTTTGCTCAAGAAATTATCAAGAGAGTCAGCTTTCTCTTGAGTCTTGTCTTCCTTACGTAGATCTTCCACCATCCTTGGAGACATTTCCACGCACGATGTCGCCCGACGTCGGTTGAAGTTGAACATCAATGCTTCTTCTTCAATGGAGTTCTCCTCAACGCCAAGGCGATTGTCATCGATTAATATAACACCAGTATTCATTTTCTTGGGAGTCGAGTCAGAAGTGAGAAGCGATTTTTTTAGTTCAATGCCCGTGGTGTCTGTGTCCGACATCCCATTCTCGCTTGCTGGAAACTTCAATGTTCCTTTTTGTAATCGACGTCGAATCGTTTGCCAGGGATTCGCCTTTGAAACTGAGATAAGAAACACATAATATGTATAAGCAAATGATGCAAAACACCATGTTTCCACTACTAAAGTCTGAGTGTTTTTGCGGTGTCTCAATGCTCAAATCTTTGCGAACGTTTCAACACTCTTGACCTATGTGCTGCATAGTGCGAAGCGTGCTGCGCTTAAACAACAGCACGCGCAACGTTCTTGTCATAAAGAGATACTAAAATGTTCATCTAACACCCAAAAAAGACAATCGAACAGAAAGCGACTAGTGGAAATAATTTTCATTGTCTCTGATAATTAAATAACGGTCCACGGCGGCTTACGCAAACACAGAAGATTGGTCTTTGAAGTATCAACTCCACCAAAGTCGGATGCGAACTAGGTCGAAGAGAGAGGCAAAATGTACACCTTGTTCTTTGCAGCAACTAAATGTCGTACAAAAATTATCAGCTTAATTTACTTGATGACAAAATTTACAATGGAACATCTGCTGTTCTTAGAGACCAAATCAGTACAACGCTTTCATAAATATATATACCGCCATGCACTATTGAAGTGTGTACATAGTAATAATGTATCAGAAATAAACGCAACAACCAGGCAATATAATAGACAGGCATAATAAAGTATCAAATTCATCCACTGCAGTCAGTCACGAGCTATTTCTTGACAAGGCAGTTTCCTTCATAAGTGACAAAGGTAGTGACAAGATCAGGTCAACTGCATGAATAATCTCTCCTCCGCAGAAACTTCCATGTGTTTTTGTATTAAGAATATAGCCATCATGCATGAAAGAAAATAAATGAACTCTACAACTTGAGTCTGGTGACGAGATCATACGGAATGCCCTATAGTATAACTGTAATTTGGATGCAATCATCGGATTAAACATCTGGTATCATATCTAGATTTAAAATGAGTCCGCCTGGCACTGGGGAATAATTTTATTATTATAAAGAAGACGTTGTTCGGACCACATAGAGCATCAGTCACTCACTACAGATTTATATATATAAACTGTCCAATCAAACAGCCAATCACCTAACACCTCACAGAAAGCATTTTCTGAAGGTTCTATCTTTCAAATTACCGCGAAAACAAAGATCCTCGAAGTGAATCGTATCTAGAAATCCAGTAGAAGCGACACATAGTCGATGAAAGAGCAATCCATAATGACAATAACAGCCAGTGTGTGTATCTACTTAAAGTTCGTTTCTATACATAGTTAGCAATAGCTGTTAGTAACATGTATAAATATATGGTACTATCTTTTTGATTAAAGTTATTATCATAACAGTTTCGTTGATGATGAATACCTCCCATCAAACTTATCTAAAAATCCACAGAATGGATCTCTTTTCATTTGATAGTTTGATAAATTTGCCACGAGTAATGCGGTAGTGAAATATCTTGTCTGTAAACTATGTGCTGCAAATCGCCGGCATTACATATTTTACACATAAGTAAACTCGTTTATAGACCACTGGATCTGAAGTCTGGCTTTTAAAGAATATCTTGTCAATGAAGACTGAGAGAGCTAAAAATATCAAAAGCAGTCTTACGGTAAACTGCATGGCACTAAACTCACCTACACTGCATTGGAGAGAAACCGATAGAATATGGCGGATGAGGAGGCGCCACACAATAAGATTCAGACGATTGTGCATATAGTGCACGATATAGTGATATAGATAAGATCAAGTACCTATTTGATTTAGCGGAGTGCATCCCACAAGAACATCACGTTGCAACAGACACTTAATAGACAATAAAGGATCAAAGAGGTCGCAAAAAGAAGCAAGCAACCACAGATTCTTATGAACTCATTATTGCAAATACTTTGTTCCATCGCATGGTTATAGTTTCATGCTTTCGAAGCTTCTCGCTGCTTTCCGAGACTACTTAACTTCTTGGAAATTTCTAACATAATTAAGTAAAACATCCCTTCAACCTCATCTTTGGTTTGTTGTTATAAGCAAAACCTTTCAAAACATGCACCTAACTGAAATTCTATTTTTAATTCATGTGCACTGGTTGTTTGTTCTAAGTTAGTGTAAAGTGAATGTATCAGACTACTAAATGATTGTTTAAGTACTATTGCACGTCATTGAGAACATTTAAACAAGTGTGAGAATGCGCTGCAATGCAAAAAACATACGAGGCTCGTGCCCCAGCACTTTATTCCACCTATGGCTCATTTTCGTGCCGAGGACTTCACGGGTTAGGATTTTTGTTTAACCGAGAAGCCTTGCGCTAGACGGATGCCACGTTCAAAAAATTCTGGATACAAGTACTTACCCACATTAACGTCGTCCAGATCAGGAGAACTAGTGACATCTTCCAGGTTGACGATATACATAATAATTGAACCACTTTCATTCTTAATCGGTGCAATTAACACGGAACACAAAAATGCCGTACCTGAAACAAGTGCGAGAAATAATGGTCAAAAATGAAATATTGTAAAGCTTTGCTACTGCCATATTTTTACCACTTACGCATGTCTAACTTTTGCGAATAATAACGCCTACGACTAATTTTTACTAGTAAAGCATAACACATATAGATAGCTCAGCTGCAAAAGTTCTCGATTGTTGAAAGTATATTGGCATTGTTCTACGTTTTCTCAATGCCTAACGCGTCGTACCGAGAGTTTATTGAGGGCCCTTGTCACTGTACTGGATTGCGAATTAAATTAATTTGGCCTAAGTTCCTAGGATGAGAACCCTACAGATGGCCAGGGAACAAAGTTGTTCCATGTCCGCTGAGGTAAAGATGTTTTAACTCCTGAGCACACAAAACAGAGATAAAGGAAATTTATTTATGAGTCCCTAATGAAAGCAAACATTACAGCGATTTTGAAACTGTTCAGTCACAATTTATTTAAAACACACGGGTGAAAAACTGCCTTATTTCGTCAGGAATTTCCTGCTGTAACAAAAGAATAATGCAACAAATGATGACACACTTTTTGCGGCGAAAGATTATTTGTCAGTGCAGTGTCAGGCGGTAAAACCACGAAAATGAGATGAATATCAGTTTGGATCAACGGAAATCAACGGTCAATTGCCTCACATCATTATTGCATCTAAACTTCTCATAACAGACGAACGCCATGAGTATTTCGAGGGCAACGTTTCCACAATAACATAACAGCACTATAAGAATGTACGCAATTGATTTGCGTGTATCATCGTGGATCAAGTGTGTTCCTACTGTACATATAGTGCGTAATCACACTATAACAATGCGCTTGAAGTGCAGGGTTTGTCCAATATCTTATATACTCAGTCTTAAACTCTTAATCATCAAAGTTGTTCCCACTGTCTCTGGTTTGCCTCTGAATGAAAATGTACGGAGGAAAACGTTGGCTGTGCCGCAGGATAGGATACGGATATCATGCAAATGTCAATATTGCAATTTGTCATGTGTTAATGTGTGTTCAGTGCACCAATATTGGTAACGCGCATACTTTATGAGCGTATACAATGAAGAATGAGTTGTAACGATGTTTAGAGGCTTAACTCGGGTTGAATTGCTGATGCACGCTTGTAAACGGAGACAGGAATGAACATGTCATTATTTATCACTTTTGTTGACAGTTGCAAGTTTGAACAGATTTAAAAACGTTTTTGATTATCAAGAAAAGACCATAAATCAAAACGACAAAATGTCGTTAAATAAATTACTTTAAAGAAAATATTTACCTACATTCCACAACGTTTTTCAAAATTACAACTAATACATAAATACCCTATGCTTATATTTCATTTCTGCAATTAATTGCTATATTTTTCTACAAAAATTTCATAAAATCTTATAATCTAGGTACATGCAGAGTTTACAGACTTTATCAAATATTAGCGTTCAAATGCCTAAAATACATTTCTTGGAGAAACACTATTTAGGGAAATATTGCGCACATGTTTCTGTTCGGGAGAATTTCAACGACGTTTTCTTCACACGTCATTTGGAATGACAATGGGATATACATTAACATGATTCTGTTCCCTCGCTACTTTTAGCCGGGAATATTGAAAATATTTAAATTACTCGACGTTAATCTGAAACAAGAGTGGTTAACGATGAGGGTTAAAGAACTCGACTCACCGTTTTTCTTGTAGTACAATACTTGCACTTTCTTTTCATCGCTTCCTCGCAACGCATCTCTGACAGTCTGCACAGCAAGCGGGTCTGTTCCCTGACCACATAGGAACTCACAGTTTGTTGAATTCTGCAGCACTTCCGTGCGTCGGTAACCAGTGAGAGCACAAAATCCATCATTCGAGTACACGATGGGAATGTTACACAACTGAGCATTCCCTAGGATGAAGTTACGTTCGGCTAAAACAGAGCGGAGAGTGAGTCAACATGCATTACACAGTGATTTGTTTAATATTTGAACAAGACGATGTAGTGTACTAACGCGAGCCATCCAACTTTCTTATGATGCTCTCGATGAAAACATTTTGAGGTGACATAAAACCTTTCTTTACGGGCATGTCCGTCAGAGTGCACTATACGAACGACATAGTCGACCTGCAAGAAATCACTTATTAGCATATCAGACTAAGCAGTTGAAAAGGACAATGTGATGATTTTACAGTTTTTTAATGACTATTGACTGGCCAACACACCCGTAGGAACCAATTACTCGAATTCGGCCACAAAATCGGTCATTGTAATATTGCTATATACCAAGTATATAACGGTTTTTGTCCGTAATATGTTGATCACCGTGACCTGCTAATTGTGCCAGTATGGTGCAACAAACTGTGCTTTCTGTTGCAATAGTGATGTACATCTCAGCTGTTATCAACGATAAGCACGTTTTTTATCCAATTGCAGAGCAGTTGTGAGAATTCAAAACCACTCACTTCTTCATCCGTGTTTCTGTCTCCATTTTTCACTACAGTTATTGCTTTATTCTCATTAACCAGCAGACGATAAATGACAGATAATGGAAAACAAGACGTCAATAGAAAGTTTGACTAAATTTTTTCATGAAACCTATATACACGCCGTTTCGGCAATAATGCGTTGGGTCAAATATTCATTTCAAGCCACGTATGCTTTAACACCAAAGCAAAATCATTCCTTGGACAGACATAGAAGAACAAAGAAGACACGTCATTACTGTAAGAGGGTCGAGATCCCCTGATTTTGGATCCAACAAGCACAATAAAATGGCAGCTCTTGCTGAAATAATCGTGTCAAAATATGGAATCAGTTTTGACTCAAGTGGACGATAATTTTAATAAATAGACTGTGTCCATGTTTTGAAGTTGTCAAAGACCTCCTGCAGTTTTAGTTATAAGCAACATAACAATGGCAGAGACATCATGGAGAGAAACGTGGTGAAACTGTCTTTACTTCTCTTTCGTGTCGTATACATTCAGGTCATGACTAATGCTTTAAAGTAAACAACAAAGAACGAAGTAAGTCTCGCTTGCTGGTACTTTGGCCCGAAGAAACTGTGCGATAACAGCGAACCACACCGGTCACAACAGCACCACGAAGCAGGAGCCTCAGAAACGACACTGCGGTGACAGCACGATCCAGATATCTAGACTTTTATTCAACTTCACGTTCGCCAACAGATGATTGAAGAACAAAATGCAATGATTAGTCAATCGTTGCATTTGTTCACTGTGGTTGGTCACCATCAGAAAAGAAGCGAGGAGTAAACGAGAACCGAGTTCTGGAATCATAGAGCAAAACAACTCATGCCCAGAGCAAACATCAAACGGGAGGGAGCAATGTCTCGCTTACTATTTCCTCAAAGACTCAGTGAATAGATGCAGTGAGGAAAATTCTTCTACGTACTTTGGAAGATCTCCATTCCCTCGAAAGTGCGACAAAAATATCTGGAGATGACAATCAAGCGAGAGAAAGAGAAAACAGGTTGTCAAAGTTGGGCATGCGCAGTAGAAAATGGAAGCTGCTATTTTTTGGGTGAGGGGTATTTTCAATGAGAAGAAAAGACTGACTTAGGCACATTCAGCATCGTTTGGGTAGACTTAGTCATGGCCAAAACTAGACTGATCTTGAACGGCATATAGTTTCAACACACGATTTTTATTTAGGGGTTAGTTTTTCGAAAATTAGATCTGCGAATAGTGATATCCATCGCATAGTGAATATTCAGTCAACGTTTCTAAAGTCGGACAAAATATACAAAACTTCTAGTTTGGTCAGCGATATAAATATTAGCGACTTTAATCTGTTGATATGAACCGTAGTTTTATGTTACAACGCTTAATGTAAAATTTTACGAAGGCTACAAAAAATCACCACCCAGTGAACAGCGCTATCCACCTTTCGAACGACTGGCCTCTGGGATACTGCAATATGGAAATAATCCTGCAAGCGATATCAAGATTTCCAGCGGCCAATTTATTAGAATTTTTTTTGCAGAGATAAAATTTTGATAAGGAATCTTTACTTTTAATTTGTTGCCAATGACAAAACCGTTGTTCGCGTGTTCTAAGTCAATGAAAATTTCTAATGCATGAATTGCATGAATTTCCATTGCTAAACAGATAAAGTCAAGATAGAAAGAAGCCGCGGTACAAACAGAAAGTTCTCAAGAAAACCGTCAAAGATTGTTACACCTGCTTCTACGATTCAATGACGCTGCTCAGTTTCCATGGAAACAAGCAAGCAGCAACTTTACGATGAGTTTATTGATGATATATATGCAACTGAGGATCAATGGATTGTAGTTTCACATGAACAGAAATGCAAAACTAACCTCATTTTTCTGCAAAACTGAATGAAAAGCGCTTGAAACCAACTTATTCTAAGTACATTAAACATTTTGAAATGCTTTAGGGATCGTCAAACTAATTCTTTGCTCATTGTTAACACTTTCCAGAACAAAGTTCCGACTGACATCTAGTTTTCTTGATAAGTCGCGAGCTTAAGCAGACCGTCAGTGTCCGATACTCGTTTACTTATCAATTTCCACAGTTGACAAACGTAATAACAGGTGCACAATACTATAATTCACTTGGCATCTACGAATATGCAAGAACCAAGAAATTATTTTTCTAATTAATCTGCGCAAAAATCTGATTCAAAGCAGAGCTTTCTCAACACGTAACGACACATGATAAAAAAAAACAAACTAAAAAGCGAAGTTAAAAGTTATCCTTTTTGTTCGAAGGTAATTCCAGCGAAGCAAGCAGCTGCTGCATACACGTGGCATAATTATGTGTACTCACGAATATAATTCTCGTGTAAAAATATCTATTAAAACGAAAATTTAGATTCAGTCTGTGTGAGTAATAACAATTCAAGAAAGACGTGTACCAACATGTATATCAAGCGATAATAAGGGACACATACTGTACATATTACAGCGTTTTTAAACAGGGATTGGATTGTGCATGCATTATTTCTGGCAACTACCCAGGAAATAACGCTGCGCAACGCAGCGTGGGAGTGAATAAGATAAGCGCAAAGTCTGCGTTGTGGGCTTTTAAGTAATTGGTGAATCATGCTGAAAGCAACTGCACATGCAGTCTAAAATTTGTGAAGATAACCTGATCTGGCATATGCATAAGCTGTAACTAGGGAATTTTAACTCAACGCAACTAAGCATAGTAAAACATGAAAGGCAACTCTTTGGAACAAGATATGAGCATATGATGTAACAAGCTACACACGTCAAGCAGATCTCTAGTCTACAAGAAATATGAAGTTTTGCGAAATGTCTGAAATTATAATGTGCGCGCTTATGAAATGTAACGTTACCACTGACTGGCTACAAATGAAATGACCGGATCGATAAGCATGTATAGTCAGAGAAGCAATGTTTGACAACATAACGCAAGTGCTCAATGTCAACATAGGCGGTGCTAAAGGTATTTCCGGAACAGGACCTCAGACAGAATATGCGACATTCCTACGAGGTTTCTGTTGTACAGTCCATGAAACACATTAGCCAAAAATTGCAAATTATAAAACTATCAAAATGAATATGAAGCATCGTATAGAATGCATCAATGTGATACTGGAGGAAAGCATGTATTAAAGATGTGTGAAAACAAAAGAAATACTAGTCGAACAAAACTCCTGTCGTGTCAGAAAAATTATAAGATCTATTGAAGAAAAGAAATTACCTGAAAACATGGACGTGACAAGACGATTCTTAGACGGTGTTTTCCACAAGGAGTTTACCGTGTTTTAATACCCAAGCTTAAGTTGCGGACACATGTATGGCCGTGCTACGGTGCTCTGGAGTATTATAATCGCTCTTATCTGATCCACGATCAATCATTTAGAATCACGACATAGCAGACCATTTAGGTTTGTTTTGAAATGTACTCCGTGTTTTTATGATGTGGATAAAATGACTTTTACTTGCAATTTCCACCATGTTCCCTGGCTAAGTCGCGAGTCTCGAAAGATGTCAATGCTACATTGCAATTGAAGGGAGATATCAAAAGCGTGCAGTGGTAGCTTTTCCGCGTGTTTCTGGCAAGGAACTCGTTATACCAGTTTCACTCTATTTTACGTTTTGCCCTGAATAATCCGCGCAGTTATCTGACGCTTGCTGCAGTCTACCGAATGTACTCTGACATTATACAAGCGCAAATATTTTATTTTGTCAAAGATTCGTCCTCCACCAACTTAACATCCGAAAAACATCTCAGTTACGCTTTGAAAAGTTCTTGCATTCAACATTTTCAAAATCAAAATAGACTTTTACATATAATATTTCATCGTGCAATCAATGCTTAGAATTTGTTGCCGGTATAATTTATCTGTAGACTGCTAACACTTTCCTGCAGATGTTACTATAAAAACAGCGTCAAATCAAATTCCTGATTCCTGAAGAAGCTCAAAGACTCCCTATATGCACGAAACTTGATTTCAAAAACGCGATTGCAGATTGAATCAGTCTGTTATCACCATACATGAATTTAATCAACTCTAGTCAAAGACAAAACAATGAAGTGGAAATCCACATTACATTAGCGTTGATTGAAAAACTACGTAACTCATCTGGATGTCACATAACTAAAAGGATTTTTCTGGTTTTCTAAGAATCTGTTTAAAAACTTCATGTCATTACTTTGTTTTCGTTTCTGCAATTTTTGTCCATTGAGCTGTGAAGTGTCTACTCAATATGCCCCAAGCGCTATTCACTCGTTTCCTAAAACCCGCCTGCTACGCCGGCTATTGGTGAATACTGTGCGAACCTGTGTGTGAATATGGCCAAAAAGAAGGAATGATTCCTGTTTAAAATGGGTATCAAGGGCTATTTCCAACTGAAAGTTTCTACCACCACAGACTGCCCGAAAACAGAAAAAACAATCAGATTCTTTTTACTGTACTCTTAGTATATTTTTTGTACTACATGAAGTACGTTAGTAACGCCACGATAACTCGCAGCTGTAATGGGAAGAGTTATTTTGACGTACTTCATGTAGTAGTACACAAACAGTATGGAGAGAGCAGAGGGAAAATAGGTACTTTTTCAAGCAGTTTGATAGTTTTTTTCTGTTTCTGGGGAACTGTGGTACCACGGGGCGGAAATGTATGGTACGCTTTCACCAACAGAAATCTATACAAAAAGTTTTATCTTTGCCATTCAAAATTACAAACTGTCCTGACCTCTTCAGTTTGGCAAACACAAACAACACCAAATATCTGCAGGTTCAAATTTTTAAAGGCCAAAACTTGTGACACAGTGTGACACGTTATAGAATCGGGGGTCGGCCATGAAAGGACAACACACGCAATATTTAAATTACAAACAAATTATGCAAACATTTACAGCTAATTTACATACTGAGTACATAAATATGAAATTCAAAAATGTGATGCCTTACCAATTAATTGTCACATTTAAAAAAGTGGGTCCATTTTTCATGCTTTTTATAAATGCAGCTCATAATTAAACGGAATTTCACAACTTTGAATCCGATTATTTATCATTCATATCATTTGTCATATAATATTGCTGTGCGTGAGCCCGCACGCAGTCCTAAGATGAAGTATTCCCAAAGCGCGAAATCTCAGGAAGAGAGCAAATGAAAGAAAAGACGTTCGTTTGGAATCAAATCAATAGCTATTGGAATGGAAAAGGAAAACTGTAGCCAGATTCAAGTGAATTTCTTCACAAAACACAAGGCGTAAGTTACAATATTTCATAATTTCTTGTGGTATGTTTAATAACAAGATAAGACTGTAGCATAAACATGTGGGAAGCTACTGACATGATTTACCATCATACCATGTGTTCGGTTCCGTTGTTGGGGCTAATGCAATTTAGCGGACACCTTATGCCGCTGACCATCCAAAAAATGTGTTTCATTACGAATACTGCGCCTACAATCCCACCCCAGCCCTAACCTGCTGTCCGCTAAACTGCCCTCTATCTAGCGCCTTTGTTCATATTACAATACCATAGACTGTATGATAATCAAAAAGTGTTTTTCTATTGCTGTACAAAAAACATGTATTTACACTTTGTTGGCTCATTGAGTGGCATTGTGTCCTAAACGTGCCAGTTTTGTGCAAACTGGCCACCACTAACATTTCACAGTTTTCTTCAACTTTACTTTTTAACCTAGCAGGGATTGCTCTAGAAACTCCTGGATGAAGGAGCTAAGGTCCCCAGCAGAGGGAAATGTTTTTGTGAACATCATCTTTTGATGTGGGTTTACATAATAGTATTCTGTGTTTTAAGGTATACTGTACCACAAACACCATTTTCCATACCGGTTTCTGTCAGTTGTGAAGATCTGAGCTCATTGATAAACAGTCTTTTACAGCAAGGTTGGTTCATAGTTAGTTACAGCTTATGCTGTCAAGTTTTTGCTTTTTGAAATTTCAATATGTGACTATAGAAAAGCTATAATTTTAAGTAATTTGATCTAGAGAATATTTTAAGCAAGGAAAGACAAGTGGATTTTGATTTTCTTATTGCTGGTAAATACATCTCTGAAACATTACAGAAACATGTCATTTCACAAGATGTTGGAACAGTAAGTCAATTCTGCATGCAATCCTTTACTTAGATTTAAGTTTACTTCATGAGCATGATATTTCTTAGCCCATTTAGGGACAATGCATCCTGAGACAGATGAATTTATTTTCAGAATGAGACTCTTGTCACTTTGTGGATTAATAGTATTATGTTGATTGTAGGAAGATGTTCTTGATATAGAGTATGTAGAAAAACAATCTGCTCCATGGCCTGAGAGAATGATGCTTCAAAATGACTGGGTCAGCTCAATTTCTGTTTGTAATGACTGGTAGGTACATGGAAAGAAGTATCAAGTTGAATACATGAAATGCTTAATCTAGGCACTCGCTTTGCTTAGATTGCTCAACTAAAAGCGCCATGGTTTAATAAGTGGAATGATTTTTATACATGTTTTGTTGCTTTTTTCTCTAGTATTTTGTCAGGAGGTTATGACAGTATGGTTTATCTGTGGGATATGCAAGGTACATATTAGTACTGTATTGGTTTCTAGTTTTATTGCTCCAGGCGCGGGAAGTAAAGTAGCATTTTGTTTTAGGAAACTGTTTGAACTCTGTAGTTGAACACGCACAGGCAGTGAAAGCAGTGGATTGGATAAGCAAAGGTTGAACCTACATCATTTTACTTTCAAAATGTAAATAGTAGTTGTGTACAAAACAACTTGAGAAGTTAGTTGCTTAGAGTGACTTTTCTACACCAGATAAGGAAAAAGTTATTTTTGTTTCCTCATCATTGGATCAGACGGTCAAAATATGTGAGGTACAGAGTATAGCCTTTTGTTTGCATGTTTCCGAAAGTTTCATGGCTATTAAATTCCGTTTTGTTTTGTAGTGTCCACTAGACGAGGGTCAATCATCTTGTTTGTATGTGTGCAAGGGGCATACCAAAAGTGTTGACTGTCTCGCTATTCATCCAAATAAAATGAAGGTAGAAGAGTCGTGCATGCACGCACTTGAAATACTGTATGGAGGCTACAGTCTTTTTAAAACTGCCACCTTAAGATCTATAACTGTTTAAGATCTATTTCCTATTATTAGTTTTGCACTGGCTCTTGGGACAAAACGTTGAAGCTGTGGTCTTGTGGTAAGTGTGTAATTCATGTTGCCACGTATTGCTGTGAGACTGGCTCAGAAGGTAGAACCTTGTCACTCTGAGACTTGTGAACAACGGACCTTCTTGTAATCTATATATAGCAAGATTAATCATAGTGATGATAATAATAATGATAGCGATGAGAATAATGGTTTTGTTACAGTGTTTCCTCTAAAAGTGGCTCTTAAATCGTTCGAGGGAAAATACAGGGATATAATCAAACGTTATGGTTGCGCGTCCATGTTTTCTACATTGGACCTCATCTTTTGAGCTACTTTATCGTTTTGTCATTTCTTGTTAATTTTTTTTGTTTTGTTGAAAGATCTTTCGACGACCGCTGACGACGGTGAAGATGAGAATGTGCCGAAAAAGTCGAAAACTGAACTCGGGCATAACAGAAACATTACTCGAGTACATTAAATTTGTGTGAATTAATTAAGGACTACAGAATATTTGTCTCGTTGAAGTCATGAAGACATTAAATTTTTTTCCAGCGATAATTTTAAATCTAATACTAGAAATGCATGCTTGTACTTTACGCTTGTTCAGACTCCGTTGATGACAATGACTGCTCATAGTGAAGCTGTGACGTCCGTGCGTTGGTCAGAAGAAAGTGATATTCTGAGCTGTGGTTGGGATCATACAATCAGGGTTTGGGATGCTGAGGCGGGAATCAATAAACACACTTTGGTAGATATATACTGTTTGCTTTTTTAAAACTTGTGCATGTTTTTAATTTTAGTGAAGAGTGTGTGCGTGTTTATTGTGCTTTCCTCTCTTAGACTGGCGGAAGAGCATTCAACTGTATTTCATATTCATCTCACGCTAAGCTGATTGCATCAGCCAGTGCAGATCGTCATGTTAGGTTATGGGACCACAGAATAAGAGGTGAGTATTGTTTCGGTACAGTTGGCCATGGTGACTGATCATATTAGACCTGCATTTAACTCAGTGCATCTTTAATGACATGAATGCCACACGCCTTGCTCCCAGGGTCAAGTCTGCTTGCTATTCTCGCGGCCAGAACAGTTGGGGAACGATATTTATTTGCTTTTTCTAATTTCGCTTCGAATGCTTCCCCACGATCATTATTATTATTATTATTATTATTATTATTATTATTATTATTATTATTATTATTATTATTATTAATGTGCGAAGATGTTTCTCATAGATGGCGCTGTATTACAAAACACTCTCACATCTCATGACGGTTGGCTCTCGTCTGTTGCATGGTCACCAAGCAGTCAATTCATGCTTGTCTCAGCATCTTATGATCAAACTGTCATTCTATGGGACACGCGAAGGTGATTCACTCCCTAGCTGAATTCATAAAATGAACGTGTCTCGAATTCGAATTTGGCTAGGATGTGGTGTTTTACTCTGCGTTTGTGGCAAGTCTCTTACAACTGTGGAACTCCCATTGCAGCTCTGGCAGAAAGTGGTATATTTGTCATAAAATATTATGGCATAAATATTCTACATTTTCTGTAGGAGCTGTGATGAGAGTTGTACAGATGACAGACTTGTAGAAAACGCAACACACCACACGTTTGCCGAATTTCGTATTAGAGCGAGTTCATCATCAAAACAAGCGATTCAAAGAAATCTGTTTCAAATATAGAGCAAAGAAAGGTTATTATATTTGTTATAGAATTATCACACCATTGCATACTTTACGTGGACATAATGACAAAGTGATGTGTGTTGATTGGACTACGGAGCAGGTTAGATCAGCGTCAATTTCTGATGGGATTCAAAAACATTTTACGGAGCAAAAGTGAAATGAAGTGGAAAACGTTGCAGAGAACACTGTAGTATTTTTGTGCAAGCTGTTACTCGTATACATCTGCTAAGTTTTTTTTCATGTTTGTCTATAACTTTTGAATTTTGATATTTCAGTTTGTTGTCAGTGGCGGAGCAGATAACCAGTTGATCGTTCATCGTGTTTCTGGCAACAACGAAGGCACGAACGATGACTCTACTACAACGTAGAAAGTGCTGCATTTCGGGGTGAACACAGTGGGTGAAGATGGCTGGCGTTTTTTTACAACAATGAATTTTGATCAGACTGTCTGTCGTAATGACACATGCGTTCAGACGGACAAGTAAGACCTTCTATCGTTCTCTAAATCTACGGACTTCGAACATCAGGTAATCGGTGAGTGACGTTGCCTGTGTGCTTTTGAAGCAGGTCAGAGACTGGACGCAGCCGCAGGCTAGGAATTACGAATTTATGGAAAAGCTGGTAGCGGATTGAAGCGAAATTATCAAATAAATATGATTTGGATCAAGTCTCTGTCTGCAACGGTCATACAGAAATTGCAGTATGCAATTAAAAGTAAGTCAACTAGATTCAACCCAGGTTAACATTTTTATCAATTTGAAGCTATTTTACGGCACGAATTACCATGGACGGTCATTTCAGGCAGTGATGGGAAAATCGTTTTCACATCACTTTTGCAGCGAGATGTGAGTCATTTTCAGGTTGTTTTCCATCATCATTTGCGTTTTCTGTTTCTCCTCTCTTTACAAATTTCCCTTGTACAAAAATTCTGGGAACATCAATTCCTTCTTTCTTATTAACAGTTCTCCGCTGTACATAATGACAGTTGACGACATCATAGCCACTGTCAGTGACCAACTGCATCAGAAATTCTGAATGATAAAAAAGAAAAAAAATTCAATAAGACGTTCGTTGTAAGTTGAGCATGGAAAGTTTGCAGGTTTGAACAGCCCCGAAATGTCCATAGTACCAAGTTTCTCTGCCAATAAAATTCAGTTCTCCAGTCGAAAGAACTCTCAATCCTAAGCGAATTTTTTTGTACTTTATTTTCGTCCAGTTATACCGCAGCCAGCCGCAGCTTCTTCCAGCCGCGCACGCTCACTTTCGAGTGTTTCTTCTCTGGCCGCACAAACTACAGGCTGCAGCCGCGTTTTTGTATAAATTTATAATGGTAAAGGTGCGACTTAATTTGTGTAGCTTTTGATTTGGATCGCTTGCCCGCGCTAAATTTTACCCAAAATTTGATCTCGCCCGCGCACAATTCAAACTTTCCAATCTGGTACCGCAGCTGCATAGATCGACCTTTGTGAAGTGTGGTCGTTTTGTCTCAGTGAGTAATCACTCCTTTTACGAGATATGTCAGTCAATGTGTCATGAATAATGACGTAAAAGCGGGATAAAACTTGCATCGTCTATAGAGCTTATTAGTATCTACAATGATAAAAGATCAATGCTTGAAAAAGACATGCCATAATTGAAAGTTTATAGGTATCTTAGACTTGGTATCATCTCTACTATCCACTCACCAGTTGTGAAATAGTAGGCTCTCGTGCCATCTTGACGAACATAAAAATTCTCAGAGATTTTATGACCTTTAGAAAACCTTAACATAGCGTGGTCGTACAAGCCATAGTCGCGAAAAAGAAGTATTCCTTCTGGCTTAAGCACCTATAAAATAATCACACTCAGTGTTTCCCTATGCCCGTTCACAAGATCCGTTTTTCTCGTGGCGTTTGTTGATCTCTTTTTGAAATTGAGAGTTTAGAGTGCCAGAACTCCAATAAAGAGATGGAAAACACGTTGTCATACAGTAGACTGTGCAGCGCTCAAACTGATAGTGAGAAAATTGCAAAATAAACCCATTTTAAGGAGTTGGCGACTTGTATTGCGAAAAGTGTGTGTCAAGTGACAATGACAGTGGACAACTACAGTGTACTTCAGTATCACACTCTACTTACAGTGGCAATGTTCTGTAAAGCTGCCATCATATTGTCCGGTGATATACTGGACATGACAAAAATAACGGTCACAATGTCCACGGATTTCTCTTGCACGTGCACTGTAAGGTTGTCTTGTGTGATGTCACACTGGAAGACATTCATTCTGGCAGGATTATACAGCACATTCTCCTAACAAACAAGCAAATGCCGTAATTGACTTAGAATAGAAGTGTCCTGACTTTGAACTGCATTTTATAAAAAGTTATTCATAACTGGAAACACCTTCTATGTTCATTGACCAACAAGAGAAATCTTAAGAACAAAGTTTGATTAACATCAAATTAAAAAACTAACTTCAACATGCTTACAGACATGTGTGGCCTGACCTGGCCCTGCCTACATATCTTATCCTGTTATGTAAATGTACCTGCACATATGCAACTGCCCTTTTTGAAAAGTCACAAGCGTGAACAAATATAGAAGGAACCTCCTCCACCAATGGAAACATTGTATTTCCCACACCACATCCAACCTCAAACAAGGTTTTTCCAGCTAACCCTAAAAGCAAACTTGTATTCTTCACTAGTTTTAGTGATATGTAGTAAGTCTTATCCAAAAAGAATATTGGCCAATAAGGCAACAATTTATTTCCAAGGATACCCTTGGAAAAGTTTTGCAAGAACTGGAGAAACTACCCAGTTGGTTCTTACCAGGAAGAAGCACCCAACTACTTTTTATTAAGGTGCTTAGTTTACAAACAACACAGACATTAAACTTGTGCATTTGCATTGTATGAAGGTAGCCTAAGAACAACTTGTAGATACCTTCATGAGAACACAGTTCTTCAAACTCTCTACTTGTCCAATGTCTGTCTTTGAAAAAATTGGTTGAATTGCGTTTATAAAACAAATCCCAGTTTCGTTGTGCTTCTTTCTCCAACTTGTTCTTTTTAAACTCTGAAATTGGAACTGAATCATTTTGCAATTTCGCCATCTCTTTTTCAGTAAGGGTGCGCACACTGTGTTGATATTCTTGAAACTGCTCAGCCATATTTTTTGACACTGCTTTCACCATGCCAAGATAAATTTATAAGACATCCACACCAGTCATACACGATTTTCCCTGCTCTCCAGGTGAAGCTGATCTTGTTGAAATATTCTTCTGCTAGAATCAAATCAAGTCTGAATTACAAGTACTGTTATAAGCAGGTCAGCTGCACCCATGCAATTTAATAAGTGGTACAGCTATCATTAACTTATTGAGATAATACATGCTGGCCACTTGTGTTATTCCATCCAACATGTAACAATGCTACTTGTGAAGGGATCCAAGGTACCAGGCTCTTGCAGCTTAATGAGTTAACTAAACTCTCTAAAGGTCCGTTTACATGAGCAACCTGTTTGTGGGGTCAAAGACTCAATGTAAATGATGTGTGCATACTTTTGAAAAATTACGTATTTTACTATTACGAAAAGAAGCCAAAAAGCGCCAAAAAATAGAAGGAAGCCAAACAAATATTTTAGTTGCCAAACAAAACCAAAAGAAGCCAAAATCGAGAAATTTGGCGCTTTTTACGCCAAACTGGCAACCCTGTCTTTGACCAGGTCTTGGGGCACAGTGTCTTGGGTGACCTGCTGCGGTGTGTGGGCGGGAAAGCGCGCGCCGCGCTCTGTCCCGTCATGCTCTCGTGTAAAGAATAGCCAACTTCTTGATCTTTATTCATTCTTCGTTGAAAGCAGTAGAAAATGTCTGAAGACAACAAGGTAAGAAAAATTTCACCTAAACAATCCTGTGTAAAGCAACCTTTTCGTTCTTTCTAACTTGTTTTACGACCTTTTACAGGAGGTGAAACCCGAGTCAGAACATATTAATCTGAAAGTCATAGCCCAGGTGAGCTCTTGCGGATATTCTCTTTATCACATAAATCAGTTCATGTCTTGGATCATACTTGTCTTATAGGCCTTTAAACACGCCGTTGGTTGCTCTAAGCAATTTTGATTTTAAAACTTGTTAGGAAATGTATGAATTTTCGTACAGCTTCGAAGGCGATCCGTCATGGCACGTGTTTGCAATGATATTTCGTATTTAGTCCAAATTCAGCTCTAGAAATTCTCGATTTGATGATGGGAAATGAACATTTTACCTGGATTATTGAAAAAGTACATAAAGCTGCACATATAAAGATCTTCAATAAAAGAAATGCCAGATTTTTGTGTTTTAAACATGATTTCAAATAATTTCTTTCTATGACGATGTCTGGCTATGTTTTTGTTTTGTGTTTGGCACAAAAAATTTATGATACATTAGTTAGTTAAGATTGAGCTGTGACTAGGATCAGGATCAGAGAGTGCATGTGCACAAGCCATATCTTTAATATTTCCACAGGTTTGCAATGCATTGGTAACCTCTCCATGATACCAGGCCATTAAGATTCAATGTGTGCTTCTGTCCACATTCTTGTTAGACATATACTTTTCTTGTGTGTATAGTTTTACACCTGTTATTTTGAGTGTTGTGTGTGTTACTTCATGATACAAACTTTCTAGCATGGACAGCTAGGGAACTATCATAGAGTAAAATAATAACAAGTCCTCATGGGTGACATTAGATGCACTCAGATTGGACTTCCATGACCAATACGACTGCCATTAACTAAGACTAACCAATGAGGTGCACTTTATTTGAATCACCAATCAAATGTGAGCTTTGTCAGCAAGAGTAGTAGTAGTGGTAGTGAAAGTCAAATCTGAACCTCACCAATACATTTTTGGGCATCACACTAACATGTGCCTATTTTCATAAAAAAAACTTTGATTTTATAGGATAATACAGAGGTTCATTTTAAAATTAAACGAACTACTCAACTAAGAAAACTCAAGCAAGCTTTTTGTGATAGACAGGTAAAAAGAATTGTAGTTCTTAGTTTTTGGAAATGAAATGTGCTTTTTGTAAAAAAAAACCTACTATATTTTTGCTACAGGGTG
Organism: Phenganax marumi; assembly: GCA_025400095.1. NCBI lineage: Eukaryota > Metazoa > Cnidaria > Anthozoa > Malacalcyonacea > Clavulariidae > Phenganax > Phenganax marumi. The sequence continues at coordinate 15,953 of JAODVM010469374.1, read as the reverse complement.
TTGCTCTTAATTCATTACGATTCTTGTTTGATGGGCAAAGGATAAATGATGATCAAACACCAAAAGATGTGAGTATGATTGAATTGTTGTTATGCACAAATCACATATGCTAGGTACATTTTCAGAGGGGATACCTACCTCTTAGGCTTATAGCAAGACAGGTTGTTCAGACTCCTGGTTGTGTGACATCTCAATAAGTAGAAGAAATCATCTTTGGTGGTGGTATGAGAGGGATATGACATAGTTTAGGGTGATGCAGTTTGGCATTTGGCATATTTCTTTGCTTGGTTTTACAGAAACGTCTTTTGAAACTGCGGTACTGCTATTGCTGTTAGAACCAATTGATCTTTGTAAATTTCATGTTGCAATAACCATTACTTTGAGCATTTCTGTGGTGCTTGTTATATACTTGATTGAACAAGTACCTACAATTGTGCTTCACTATGTTTGATATTGCTGTGAATGGTGGTCAATTTATTCACAAGTTTATATTGTTAGAAGAGCCCAGAAATCAAACTTATTTTCCCTTGCAACTACAAGTTGACCACCAGTTGCAGTTGTCCAAAAGTGCCTAGTGAGTATCAACTATTACAGATGGCCAATGAAATGTTCATTACTGATTTTGCTTGGGTTGTGTGGCTTTTTTCTTTTTCTGAGCAGTTTTTAGACACCATTTATGCCCCTCGTATAATTATATACTTGTCAGGTTGCATCATACAACATAAAGATTTGTAGCCTCTGTATAATCCCAAACTGACTATTGATAGCACTGTGGGCTGGATTATGTTGTAGCTTGAAATGGAAGATGATGATGTTATTGAAGTATATCAAGAACAAACAGGAGGTTGCAGTTGAAGTTTTAGTAGTAAAATAGAACCAGCATATGTCATGGTGTGGTGCATTGTAAACAGCAGCAGAATCAATTTTTATTGTGAACTATGAACATTTCATTTCATATTATGTACAGTTGTTGTAGAATATCAAGCATTTAACTTTAAGTGTTATATCCAAACAGCTATAGGGGGAAAGAAGTGAGTAGATCTTAGTCCATATATTGTCATATATATTTTCAATTTCTGTTGCCGTCAAATTTTTCAAACAATGTTTGCCTTGCTCTGATATGGCTAGTCGTGTGAAGCTGCATGACACAATCCATTCGACAATTTACTAGCCTTTATACAATGTTTTCTTGATTTAAATGTTGTAACACTTCTCATTGTTTAAATTAGAAGCTGTATTGTATTTAGTATTTATTTATGCTGTTTTGCTCTTTACTCGTGACCAATCTGCGCATGCGGCTATACGCACAAACAGGATATCGTTGTATGCATAATCAGCATAATATGAAATTGAAATGCTTCACAATCAAATGAAAGAAAGATGTTCAAATCACAGAATTTTAGGCTAAAGAGCCAAGAACGTGTCATCAGTTTGAGAGGAACAACATCGCCACGATTTAAAAGGTAGTTCGCTTCTTTTTTACTGTATTTAACATTTCGTTGCCCTGGCTCTAATGGCTTTATCTAATAGTTTGACCATGTTTGACGAGTCGAAGTATCACTTCCGCATTTTAGCTGGTATTGCAGCAGGTTTGGATTTTCCTTGTTTGGTGGGATAAAAAAGAGCAAGGAGTTGTATATTTAGTTTCAAAAATAGTGCTTGAAATGCTTCTGTAAAGCGTTTTACCCTTCAATTTGCATTACTAATACAAACCGTGTCAAGAATCCATACGCATTTTGCATGTTGGTCTTTTAAGGCAGAACTTCATTGTGCTTTGTGCAGTTAATGTCTCATGTGATATCGTGAGTACATTTCTGGTTTTTTACCGAATAATAATTCGTGATTGTTTCCTGTTGTCGTACTTAACATACCATGCCTTCAATGCGTCTTGTTGAAAAACAGTGGTTAATATTAATGGCGGTCAATAGCTTCCGACTGCTGCTGCCAACGAACACTCGACTGACTCGAGAAATGCGAAACAGTCTTCATTCTAATGTTATTCAAGATTTAGATTTGACTTCCATTACTACTACGACTACCGTCAGCTACGACTAACCAGAGAGATGACTCTCATTTGCTTGGTTAACCAATCACGTACTAGTTTAACTACCAAGATAAAAACTAGCTATCTAGTACCTGTCTTACAGACCCCATGACAAAGGATTTTGCTTTGCAAATCCGTAAAAACATTGTTCCTAGGGTTATTGCTTAATGAATCTCTGTGTGTTTTAACAACTGGAAGTTGTTTTATTGGTCTTCTGCATTTTTGATGTTTGTGAAAAACTATATGTGAAGACAACTTTATAGTTGGTTTGTTGTATCACTTGTTATTCTTGTATCTTTCGATTTTGCGTGACAACGTCTCGGGAATGTTGTGGTGAATACGCTGTAACAATGGCTGTAATTATGCGTCAATAAAAGAAATCGTGAAAGATATCATGAAATAAAAGAACAAAGTAGTTCTATTTTCAGTTTGAAAAAGACAAATGACTTGCAATATTTTGCACATTTTCCGGTTCAGTTGTTCCAAATTAAACACCTCCACAATTTTATCATAACTTTCAGCGCTAAAGTTTTATGCTTGGGTCTAAAGCAACAGAATTCGTTGCTTTAAAGAACAACAGCAAACTTTAACATTGACCATTAATTGGCAACTAAGTGTTTCACCGTGATGAGTAAGTCAGTTGTCTGGTGTTGACAAAGGTAGTGGGGCACATTGTCACTTGATTGATCAGTCAACTGTATAAGTCACTCAAACTCAATATTGTTACTCAAACTCAAAGGATGAAATGAGCGTTGCTTCCAAAACGCAAGTGCAGGAATACTCATATCAAATTAACATTTTTCTTTCAGAAAAAGATCTTGAACAATGTCCGAAATTGTTGACTGCATCTCTTGGATTGTGCACAAGACATGTTGGACCTTTTACGTATTTTGTAAATTCATTCTTCTTCGAGTTCTTGATTTGCTGGGACTGTTCTTCAACATTTTAGCTTGTCTTACCATCATCCGATTGCCATGTATGATAAAACAATTTGCAGTTATGGAGTCCATGCGTGATTGGCGTCTATTTGGATTTATTCAATGCATAATCTTTTTTTTGGATATCCCATTTATCTTTATGACTTTGGCTGTTGGGTTACTATCTTTGGGAATTGTATATTTGCCAGTGATTCACGAAATTCGTGAAAAAAATATCAAATGGGATTACACTCACAAACAGGACGACAATATTTATTTTGGCGGATTCAAACTGCGGAAATTGATTGCTCGTTATTTCTTCCAACATGCGTCTGGAATTTTATGTGTTCCGCTGCTCGTATTTACGTTGTTGTCTTGGCGTTCCATAATTTTGGTACGAAAACTTCGTCAATACAACTACTTTGAGTGGAAATGGCGTAAAGTGATTTGTTTGCAGTTTCTTCAGTTATTTGTCGATATTCCTTGTGTATTTGTAGCGTTTTTTGTTGTCATCAGTTGGAGATTGCCTTTTTATGTTGCTGACGTGAAAAGAGAGCGACAAGATCATGGATGGAGTAAGTGGCGTTTTGTTGCTTTTAAACATTTCTTTCTGCTATTTGTTGATCTGTTTTGCTTTCTGCTCCTTGTCCTTACCATGTTCACGTGGCGTTTTCCACTTTTGGTCGCTGAGCTTCGTCATTCTTGTGACAGCCAATGGGAGGCAAGATCGATCGTAGTTAGTCAGTTCTTACTCATTTTTGTCGACATCCCGTGCATTTTATGTTTTTGCCTTATCTGCGTTACGGTATGGCGATTGCCACGATTTATAAAGAACCTTGAGAAAAACGAGGCGAAGATCCGAAAGAACTGTGTCTACCAGGCAGCCATGATGTTTGTGGACTTTGCTTGCTTTCTAATTTTTGGGATAGTAGTTCTAACTTTGTGGAGATTGTACCCATTGATGAAGGACATAACAAAATGCAGAAAACGTGGCCACGCTTCCAGTAGTCAAAACACCGAAGCAGTAGGAGCTTCAGTTCCACCTGAGCCTGAGACAACCTCAAACATTATATCACGCAGATCTTCATGGAAAATCAGAAAAGCGATTTGTAAACATTTTCTATTTCTAATCATTGATATACCAGCGATTTTAATTGCTACTCTGATATTGGTCACGATCTTTAGGTTGCCAACACTTCTCTCAAAGCTTTTTCAATCTGGTGATTTCTATGCTGAATTTGCCATGATTGTTTTTATGCAAGTTGGGAAACTTATCGTAGACATTGCATTTCTTTTCGTTTTTGTTCTGCTAATAATACTACGCCCAGTCGCATCTTGGGTACACCTATTGGAAGATGACGAGCACATGCAGTATCGTAAGGTAGTTTTCCATATCAAATGGATTCCGGATATGATCAAAGAAATGAGAATGAAGATGCCCGAAGCGTTGGACGAAGAGTTTTCCTTATGCTTGAAAGATCGGATACCTGTGGTGGAAGCTCGTGTTCGTATATCCCTTAAGTGTAAGCAGTATTTTGATCAATGGACTCGTTTACATAACAAGGTGTTGGAAAATGATGCTTACTCTCATCTAGCGCATTTGATTCGTACGGTAATGTGGTATGAAGGACGTAGACCTTACAAGTTAACCCGCCTTTACGGTTGTGAACTGTCGTATCTTTTGAAACCAGTACCAACTATTCATGATCAAAATATTGCTAAACACCAGCGAGAAATGACAGAGTATGAGAAAAAGCTGACTGCAGCTTACGATGAGCTACAAAACTTTACTCCACCCAAGGTACCATTATGGACTAGCCGAAGCGGTTTTTCCACAAGGAGCCGTAGGGAAACGCAAAAGGTGCTTCTACATTTGCCTGGAGGGAACATTGTCTATTTTATTTTGATATTGGTTAACTTACTCATGATATATCGTGGTCCAAAACTTCTCCTGAATCTTTGGAATCGCTGGTACGATCGCCGTTCTATCATTTTCCGCTCCCTTAAAGAGTATCTTTTAGACGGTTTAACATTTTTAAGAATTTTATTCGTTTTGGTATTTGTTTACCGAGCTCCTGCTTTGATTCTTGACGTGACAAGTGACATTTTACAAAAACGTAGTTGGACGGCAGTCAGAGCTACTGTCAAACGATACCCGTTTATGGTCATTGAAGATGTGGAAGGTCTGATCTCAAAGCTATTTAATTGGCGCAGTGTTCGCTTTCTTTTTACTTCCATATTGTTTGGTATTTTAATTCCTGCTGACGTTCTACTTTCGGTGTTTAAACTTTCGTTTGCAAACTGCACAGCGTATTTGCTTTCAGGAGTGTTTTTTGTTATCTACATGGGATTTCCTTTTGCTTTCGCTTTTCAGTTTGGCGAAGAGCTCGTGCGCAAGGGTTTTGAAATCAAAATCACGTATATCATTGGAGCATACCTCGTGTCGTTTGTCGTCGTCCTAGTGCTGTTGATATCCATATTACTGAGGAACAGAGGAACTAAATTCTCGGTTGCCCCGGAGCCGTACGATTATGTTCGCTTAAATTGGGAGAACGTACACGTTGTTGTCTTCGAAATTGTGGAAGTATTGCAATTAATAGCGCTAGTTTTTAGCCTGGATGCAATTCCAATGGCCGGTAGTGGTGTCTTGAATGAGTATTCGAACTATCTTTTATTTAACTTTGCGTCATTTGAATTCAAACTCTGTCTTACCGTTGCGGGATTCCTAGTCTGGTTCGTTGTATGCGGTGCGCCTATTATACTTGAAAACATCCTGGAGGAACTTGATGAGGGAACATGCGCGTCGAATGGCGGGTGGAGACTGCTAATGTCTCTGTTTTCCAATACTCTGTTTCTCTCAATTATAGAAGGATTGTGTGGTCTAGTAGCGTGTGATTATTCGGAAATTAACTGCCCGAATAATGGCACAATATCAACCAATGACACTTGCTATTCTTCATCTCTTCTTGACGAGCCAAGCACAATGTGTTGGATCGGCGAACATCGTGGCATAGCACTGTTTGGTCTTTGGGGTTTATTTTGGTACACTACAACATCAATTATTTATGGTACTGAGTACGGTGAAGTGGATAGCCCAGACGTTGACATCAAGTTCTCTCCAGTATACAACACGGTCATCAATATCCTGAAAGCTCTTATGATTGGCGCAGTTGTGTTGATTTCGGCAGATTTTTATACGGTGTTAAGTTTTCTGCTTGTGCTGTCTTTGGTTGCTGTATTATTCACTGTTTTCTTCAAGCGATTGGTTGGCTATGTGGCTTGTAACTCTGTAGTAATGAGTTACTTTCGCGTCGCGTCATTCGTTATTCTGGCGTTTACCGTCGTAACGGCCGTTGTCGCAAAACGTTTAGATGATGATGAGTCGTTCGTACCTTTAGTGATATTCCTTACATCGAGCTTTGGAACTTTACTTGTCGCTTTCATTGCGTCACTGTTTCGTAAAAAGCAAACGGCCACAGAGAAACAGCGAAAACTATTTCGTTACTTCATTTTAGCGCTTGAGAAACGTTTATGGAAGGAAAATCTGCTCCTAGCATCTTGGAAGCAAAACAGAAGTCAGTGGCAAAGGCTTGTTCGCCGCGTTTACCAAGCTCAGAAGTATGATCGAGATGTTGCTCCTGAAGTATGGCAGGGAATTGAAGTTGTGGCAGCGTCAAATGATTATACAGCACCACCAGTCGCTCCTCCACCAGACAGTTTTGAACTACACTCTGACAATCATCTATCACCTCAATCAGATTATGTAGAGTTGCCCATGTCATCTTCCAGAGGCGAAATTTCTACGGCAATGCTAGCCGGTCCAGAGGAAGCAGAGTCATCATCTTTTGATCGAGGTGTGTTTGTAGATTGCACGAACTTTGGCTCAGAAGGTTTTCCTGTTCCTCCAGACACTGAAGAGCTAACACTGTCGCCTTTGCACATGGAACACAAGTATGACTTATTTGAATTTTTAGAAAGTGGAGGAGTCTCAGCGGAACTTTCACATCATAACGATGATGTCGATTTGGATGAGACGCTAATCATGCGTCATTTGCAATGCAATGGTAAAAATCTACTACTGTTTTTAGAAAGATTTATTCATTTTCGTGCTTTTTCTTTCTCATTTGTTTCTCAAATACCATTTTGGCGCCAAGCAGTAAGTGGTAGTAATTGGACGGGATTGCTGCATTGTGTGCAGGTGTTAGATAAAGCTCTAACGGGCAACTACAACAAACCTACGGCGTTAGATATCTCTTTGGGTGCCCAGGACATTTTGCCTGGCCTTCTTGGGCCTGATCTTGATGATGGAACACCACCATCGTTCACCCCAGAACCACGAGATCCTGAGAGCATTAAACGTGTATCTGAAACTGAACGAGAAAGAGCATTACTTGATGTGCAACGACTCTGTCCTGAGGAACCTACATGGTTGGAGGTGTTCAATAAAGTTCTCCCAACGATCCCTGTCATCCGTAAATGGAACCTGGACGAGCAATCGAACAACTTTGAGCTCGTTTTATGGAGATCATGTCACGCTACAGTTGTTGATGTTGGTCCCAAGGGTATCAAACTAGCCAAAGGAGCAGAGATTGTTCTTCCAAAACGTCTCAAAGGTATCTTGTTTGGTGATCGTGTAGAATTTGAAAGGCGTTGCGAACCCGTGGGAAAGAAAGGTCCCGTATCTGTTGCTGTTTCCGAAGTTCGAATCATCAAAGTCGCAGAGAAAGTCTACTTGAGCTCAAATGGTAAAAAGATCAATGTTGAAAAGGCTATTGATTCTTTGAAAACCATCAAATGGAGTTAGAATCATATTATCATGGAGTAACTAATGAAGTTCAGGAGTCTGGAGTGTGATGGTACTGCAATTAAGGCTGGTTTCCATGTGGTCGTAATCGTCGTAAAGATAGGGTCACGATTTTTCTAAACAGCTGAATAACTACAGTTTCCAACTAATTATTAGTAAAGCGATTGTTAATATATAGTATGTATGTTTTCTATGAGTTTTACTGCATATAGAAGATAGAATATTTTGGCCGTCGACAGATATCGTGACTTTTCCCTTACTACACTTGCAACTAAATGGAAACCAGCCCTTAAGCTTTTAGGTGGTAGCAAACAGTTATCATGCTGACATGAGACTCACGATGTGACGAATTATGAGTGGTCGAAAAGTGCAAAGTTGTAACCGTCAAAAGTTCTCGTTTTCCCACCTTGCACATTAACAGCTGGACGTTTTGCTGAGGCGAAAATTCTTGGATGATATATTTAATGCATTTATCTCCGCTATTAAAAATGAATCTAAATACAACGCAATGCTAGTAATTTCTGCGGTGTAACGGAAATCTATGAAACGTATACAATGGCAGTGTGTAGCCCCTGATACGTAACAGGGATATCATAAGGCATAAACTTGCAGAAAGTGAATAAATGGATGAGTTTCAACGTGAGCGTAGGCATCTGAATTTGTGATGTAAAAATACAAAATAAAATATGAAATTCATGTGTAAACGGCGCAGCAATAGCAAAACAACAGTATTCAGGGTTACAATTTATTAAAAATCTTCACTGCAAACGTAAACTCGCCAGATAATTAGCGCGTACATGATTCTGTCGGAGCCACATTCTTGCCGCTATATTCCAGAAAATTTCAACAAAAAGACAAAAAAATATAACAGCATTGCACCTTTTAATGCTGTTGTGAGGCTTCTTTTTTGCTTCTAGTCATATTTTCATCTGTTTTTCACTTTTTAAACTGGTTTCTTTTTTCAAAGGCTGTTGCCAATCATTTACAGCAGTGAAATGTAAACAGATTATATACAGTTCACTGATTCACAACTGATTAACACTGTCAATCATATCGCAACTGGTCACCTGAAAATCACTGCATGTTAAAAATGCCGGGGTTATGACAAACTGGCTGCATCTCAGTGGGCAGCACATTTGCGCTGCAGACAAAAGCACCAGGTTTAGGCTGATTGGTTTTGCAATCGCTCACTCGAGTTCGTAGATTATCCCGCGTAATTGAACTATCACTACTAAACTGCTCCTGTTAATATACATCCAGTGATATACACAACGAGGTAGAAGATGATTCAAAGCAAACCGGAAGTAGTAGGTAATCGAAGTCGAGGCTGTTAATGTTTAGACACATGCATGGCCGTCGCTAAAATGTTCATATCGATTGATGAGTTTAGTTTTTAACAGGTAGAAAACGTTCGACAGAGCGTTTAAAGCTTTACTTTTCCAGATGGTGATGGCTGCAGAGCCTGGCAAGTGTGGCAGTGATCCGGAGGGAAGCAGTAATTTTTCCATACAAAATCAAACGAGTGTGCCGAAAATATGTACGATACCAGCCGAACTGAACAGGAACGGCTCAAAGATATTCCGTTCACCTACAAACAAGAAACATGAAGAAAACTGGGAAGTTGATTCACAGAATGGGAGAGTGTATGATAAGCTATCTGAGGACGATAGTTCAAACAATAACTTGAAACCGTCTGACATTTCATCGTCGCATCGAGATCAATTATTATTGCTGCATTTGGACCTTATAGAACGTCAGCAACAACTAATTCAAGAAAAAGATAGGGAGATATTGCAACTGAGAGATGAAAAAGAGCAGGTAGTGTGTAATTTCGTGAGTTTTTTTTTATTTAAGCATTAAAAATAAGGCGATATTCGTAGGACGAGCCGACTTTCGGAGATTTTCTCTTGTCGTGCGGTGACGTCACTTTTGTTTTGTCTGTCAGCGGTTTTATATATCTTGCGAAGTACTTCATCTTGCCACAATTTGTTCGTGAGTGTTTTGATCTTATCGAATTTCGATTTAATTATATGAATCAATGTTGTTGTTTTTTTTGAAACGCTTTGCTTTTGCTTCTTGAATGTTGACTTTTATGATATATGTTTCCTAGTATTTAAAAAGAAATAATTGAAACCATTTAGTAACAACAGTGTTTATAAAATTGCAGTTAAAATTATCAGGCATTTATTAATGAAGGGGATAAATAAGAACATTGCACTTGGAAGCATTCCACTGAATGGGTTTATTGTTATTTGAAAACTGTTTACTTAGCCTTTGAAGCATTAATTTAATTTTTTTTATACCTTAAGTTGGAAGGAAGAATCAAACGAATGGAACGAAGGATGGCAATCAAGTCTCGTAGTCATCACTATGACGATGATGATGTTGATATGTTAGCTTTATCAACATCAAGTAGAGACAGAAAACTGTTCCAAAAGAGGTTGATTATTATGTTCTGCTTCATTATTCCTTGTTCAAACTTTTAAAAAGAAAGTTCCCCCTTGTTGAATAAAATATTCAGAATAGAATACATCGTTCCCCCAATCTGCTCACAACTATTTCTAACTGCTGTCACAATCTTGTCTGCAACTGAAACAAAATTACATTTTGATGCTCTTGAAATCCAAAATTTTGGTGACATAGCAGGATTTTCAAATTATCTTTCCTAGCCCCTGAGATGCAGATCTTGCACTTCAATAAATTATTTGGTCAAACACAGAGCACTTGTTTTATTCAGGGGCAGATCAATTCTCATTTGACAAGGGGGGTGCATCAGTGAATTGGCAAAGGGGCTGACTGGGCTGCAGTATAGTGTTAGGAGTATTGTTATAACCCTTTTTTTTGTGACTCCTACCCATAGACATTTCTATACAGTTTATTTAGTAGTAGAAATATTTAATACTTATAATTACAGTTATAATATATATTATTGCATCAGAAGTTATGAGTAAGTTGCACTGAAAATTATATAATTTTCTTCAAATAAACCCTGAAACGAAAATAACCAACAGTACGCATGCCATTTTTGAATTTTTCTGGAAGGTGCTAGATAATTTTGCAGTGGTGCACACCCCCCTGCATTCCTCAAAAATCCACCCCTGACTCTTTTTAAAATTGAAACACCATAACTTTTACCTATTCCCTTTTGAGTACTTCAATTGCCCCCATTCCATACTTTGCGAGACAATGTGATTAAATTGTTTTCTCTTATGAATGTTGCAATTAGAATGAACAGAAAACCCTCCCTTAGTGAACTGATGCGTAGAAAGAGTATACCAGCTGCTGCACCAGTATTGATGTCTTCTACGATCGAAAGATGTGCCAGTATTGATACGTGTTTAAGAACCGAAACTTTGTACATGGATGGTGATATGATGACTGAGAAACCTGGACGAACTTTCCTGGAAACTACAGATTATCTTATATGCAGTGATGATGTACCAAGTATGTGATTGTATGCGTGAATCAATAGACAAGCATATCCAGAATAAGTTGAAATCTTTTGCAAGCGATATGATTTATTATTGCCAAAATCTAGGAACATAGTAGAAAAGCATATCTATGGAACAGTTGTCATGTAAAATTTTCGATATGTTTCTTGTGAAACATGATTTTTTAGTGAGATGCGTTCAGCTCTTTGTTTTGATCAGTACTGCGCTCGAAAAGTATTTTCGGGAATCATCGAGAATATATCTATTTTATTTTGAAGCCCCACAGTTCAGGATTGTTGAAAATTATGCATCTCCGCTTCAAGCAAGTGGGACTACAATAAGATCTAGTGTTGACTGTGACACTAATGAAACTACATACGAGGTATGGTGTGCACGGCTAAATATAAGACGCTTCAGTATCTCAAGATACACGGATAGGTTCTGTGCAGTCAGTTTTTTTCTCTTTCTAAGAATCTAGATGATGAAACTTTTGGAAAACGGCATACACGACCTGAAACTGACGAGAAAAGACGGAAAAGGTTATCCGATTGTTTAGTATAATCAGTTTTCATAGAAGAGTGTATTTAGTGTGTGGCTTTTTAGATGGGACATTCAGCATTATCGAGCGAAGAAACAACGCGAAGAATTGCAAGAAAAATATAACCAAAGGGAAGAAGCGAGGTTAAAGGGAAGAAAAGTGGTGGAGCCAGAACAAAAGTCGTCCGATGATACATTACTACCAGATTGTTCGCAAAGTAAGTTCACAACGGGCAAAGACTGTCAATGCAATAAAGTGATAATAAAGAATGAATGACTCAGCCTATTTCTTCCGTGTACAACAGAATACTGATCGGCATTGAAGTATACAGCTTCATCCTTATTCTTGTTTTTCGCTCTGTGCACTCCTAGGAAAACTAACTTTTGACGGAAAAAACAAACGTTGGATTACGATACGTTAATACCGTTGACGTGGAATACATATTTACTAGACTTAAACCAAACTGAAGAGGCATGAGTTACTGCTTTCAGGCAGGGGTAGATTTTTCAGTAGTTTCTTAAAGAAGAGCTGTGTTGTCGTTGCTCTATGCCCAGTGTTGCCTGAAAAGAACTTTTCACTTTTGTGTAGTTGAAACGGTGGAAATGTTCGATACGGTTCCTGTTGCCGCGTTTGGTGTGCCACTTCAGTCATTTGAGCAGCGGTATTGTACCAAATCAAGCAAATAATCTACTGGTATCCTTTGAGTTGGGTAAACGCTTGAACTATATGAATTTCTGTGTTTGCAGCGAGTTCGAGTTGCCTTGGTTTAGCTTAGATAAACGAGAGTTGCAGGAGCGAGAAAAACTCATCCGGAGTAAGGCCAGGAGTAGACGGAAATCGGCAAGAAGATTCTGTAAGATATAGATTACTTTTATTCTATCTTGCTCGTTTCTAGTTGTTTAAATCTGTATTCGTGATCAGCCCTTTTAATTACCTTTAGTTTGAGTTTACTACTTCCACAACGTTTGGATTTTAATTTATTGGCAAAGTTCATGTTGCGTCGGACGCTGCAAGCAAAAGAAAAACTTCTCTGAGAGAAGCTAAGCAATGTGTTTTAATGATTTCTTTTCAGAAAGAGCGAGGTGATATGTGGCGACAGCAGAAAATTGCTGATAATTACAGATGTGTTGTCTGTGTTGTTGGCGGACTTGCAGGCGTTGTGATCAAAACCAAACCACACCATTCAGCTGAGTTAGAAAATTTCCAACCCATGTAGACTGCGCACAGGCCGTTTCGCGCCATTCACATTTGTTATGTTCCGCGCCTGAAGACAGGTACTAAACTAGCGACAGTAACCTTTCTTCTCAGGCTGCAAGAGTATCTCGTCTCTTTTACAATTTGGCGAGAGTAGTTAAACTATTTTCGTTCTCTTTTCAACTCTTGTCATTAGTCTCGTAGACAAAAACGATCAACGCCAAGTTTGAAGTAGAATTCGCTTTGTAGAACTGAGGTCCATGTACTTGTCTGAAACACGCGTTCGGGAAGTTACGAATAAAAATCTCTGTATTTTTAAAATCTGCTGGTAAGGCAGGGCGCTCACGTATTTAATAGTCATTGCGGAGTAAACGCCCCTGAAAACGTGCATAGATATCTGTGAATTTTTAATTTATGCGCATATACGAATAATTACCAATTTACTTACTCAGGCAAACGTGTTGGATTGATGAAATGCGTGTATATAAATATGGTCAACAGTGTGTGTATGTTTTATCGAACAGCTTTTGTTTTTCTAGTCATTTTTGGCACTTATTACGTTTGCAAGTTCCGAAACTCCAACGCATCCGCCTATGTAGCTTCCGGGTAGTTCCGATGACGTTCCGACGATATTACCCCACCCTGAATATGCAATGTGTTAATGATATAACATTTGAAGAGAGCGTTCTCAAGGAGCGTTTACAATACGAGTGAATTATTGTCAAAATCTTTTTCTGCTGCTTTACATAACGACTGCGAATGTCTGCTTGTAAGGCGTTCGTGTTATTCACTCTCTTGTCGTGGTGTTCTGCTTATAACATCGAAGTAAACACAAATACAGTCGTCAAAACTGGACTCTCGCAAGACTCACTGTTTGGATATAGTCTAACTCTACACAATGGTTTACCACATTTCAGCAAGAAACCGACGTAAGTTGTAGATGTATAGTTTCCCTCTTTTGATTCGTTGGTTTAACTTCGTCAAGTTTCACTTTTCATATTTTAATCCTCCTTATAGTCGGTCAAATTTGGTTGAAATTATATCTTTTGGACCAATAAACTTCACACCAATATGTTGTTTTGAAGTACTGTTTATTTTGTGACCTATACTGTCCAGCAATGTAGGGTACTAGTTTCAGTTGAGGTTACAATGTGAAGCGATTTTGAAGAGGTCTCGACTATTGCTCCTGAACTGTCATGAATTTATACAACTCGTATTCCGTATGCAAAGTCAAGTGTACGTTGAACTTGATAATCAATCCTGTATCTATACTAATGTATGCTTGAAATATTGTATTAAATTTGTAAACTATTTAGTGAAATATGGTTTTCGTGAAGTCAAACTGTGGCCATTAAATAGTTCACTACTAGTAGAAATTGTCTTTGTAAAAAAACTTTCAGGATGCAACAGGTTCCTGTGTGCTATAATAACAATACTTTACATTCCTTGTGCTCTAGCAAGAACTCTTTGAAACTTGCCTTTATATTAGTGGAACTTTATGCCGTAAAAGAAGTTGATTAAGAAAGACATAACGTATATAAGAAGCATTATCAGCACTTCCTACATAGACAGCCTCACATTTCTTATTAAGTTATTAACCATTTATACACAATGCGCTGACTTCGTTATTTGCGTTGTCTTTATGTACTCACGATAGTGCATGATCAAATTCATCAACCCATTAGGAGACAATGCTTTCCTGTGTTTCACTTAGTCTGGCAGTTGATTTTCATTGTGATACAATATAATGTTTATTGCGAAGTTTTAATTCCTAATGATGACTGCAAATTATTCAGTGACAGCTGTAATTTCACTGTCAAAGAGAACTTCAGAGTTTTAACACGATAATGCATTAAATGTGGCGTAGTGGGCTCTCGTAGCATTTTTCTGGTGTTAATGGTCAAATAAAGTAACAAAGGTGGGCATGCTTTGCCATGCTGTGAGCTAACATTAAATCGAAATAGCCTTTCATTTGATTAGCCATCAGGATTGGTGGAAGTGATAGATATTGTGTATTGTAATAACTTGATGGCAAGTCAAACTCATGCCACAAGGCATTGTTTCCTGAGAAAAGGGAAAGGCTATCTTCCTGAATAAGCTGTTTAACCCTAATGTAGAGTATTGAGCAAGCAACACTTGCAGACTGTCCATGACTTGAATTTTACTGTGTTTATGTAGGATTTTTGTCGGTGCACCACTTGGAGATAGTTCTGCTGCTGATAGGGGTGAACTTGTTGAATGTGTGATTGAAGATTCTTCTTGCAAAAAAGTTAAACTTGATTCTTTTTGTAAGTAAAGATTAATTGCTGGTCATCACAAAACTATAAGCACTGAACTGAATTGTGCAATAAGCTAGTGTTGCAGTTGAGTTTGCCCTTCGAGCCTAACTGTTGAGCTTACCTAAATAAGAGGCTTTTTATTGCAGCAAATGTTGAACCTTATCAATTCAGAGAGAAACAGTGGATGGGGGCCAGTGTGTCTTCCAATGGTGAAGGACCTGTAATTGTATGTATTTTTGGTAGATTGACAAACTATATTTGATAGTAGGAGCAGAATGGCAAGCAGGAATGATGGCAACGTATGCAGTAGAATTGAGCTTGCAGTACAGGACAAATTAATAATTGATGGTTTTACGCATATTTAAACACTGCTGAGGTTATTTACGACATAAATTACAAATTCATTCGACTTGTCGATACTACAGTGCAAGCTGTGATGTATAATTTTATAAATAGGGTTGATATAACTTGTTTGAGAGACACAACCTTGTATAACATTCAAAGTATGTGGTATGTTACTACATTGGAAGGTTTGCTTGCATATTGTTTGTATTTTTATGTTTTAATGGCTGATTTTGTTTTGCCTTTGTCGAGCAGTATGCTGCAGTGAACTCAATATATATATATCTGGAACGATAACATCGAGCAAAAAGTGAAGCCGGCAAAAAAATCACGACATATGTATTCGTCATTGTATTCGTCACCCCCGCCAACATTTACATAATTTAGTTGAACCATGGTTAAAT
>JAODVM010469263.1:0-21145 GCA_025400095.1 Phenganax marumi | reverse complement strand
AGGCGACGATTCCTCGACAGAAGGTGGCACGGAGAGTCAGCTCGGTTGAGAGTCGGATCGCGCCTCGCCGTAGGCCGATCTGACAAACTTGGCCGCCATGGTTCGCTGCCCGAAGTGTGCCGCGGAGGTTCCGCCGGAGGACCAGTTCTGCGGAGCCTGCGGTGCTCGGGTGGTGGCCGCTAGCGAGGCGGTGACCCGGACGAGCACGCCGGATGGACCGCCCACATCTCGCGGCGACCGCGAGCGATGGCAGCTCGTAGAGGAGATCTTCGACCGGATCGTCGAGCTCGACCCCAGCGAGCGATCGGCGGCGCTCGATCGGGAGTGCGCCGATGACCCGAAGCTTCGGGCCGAGGTCGAGGCACTGCTCGGGGCCGACGGTGCGGCGAGCGAGAGCTTTCTCGAACAGCCGGTGGGCGAGATCGCACCCACCCTCATGAACGAGATCGCTGGAGTCCCTGCCTCGGACCCAGCGTCCTCGGAATCCTCCGACCACGGTCGCTTCCTTCCGGGCACGCTTCTCGCCAGGAGGTACCGGATCACCGGGCTCCTCGGGCGGGGCGGGATGGGTGAGGTCTACCGGGCGGACGATCTCAAGCTGGGTCAGCCGATCGCCTTGAAGTTCCTGCCCAAGGGACTGGAGCGGGACGCGCGTCTGCTGGACCGCTTTCTGAATGAGGTGCGGATGGCGCTCAAGGTCTCGCACCCCAATGTCTGCCGGGTGCGCGACATCGGTGAGTTCGAGGGTCAGCACTACATCTCGATGGAGTTCGTCGACGGAGAGGACCTGGCGTCACTCATCCGACGCATCGGTCGCCTGCCGAAGGACAAGGCGGTCCAGGTGGCCCGGCAACTCTGCGCGGGACTGGCAGCGGCGCACGACCAGGGGGTGCTGCACCGGGATCTCAAACCCGCCAACGTGATGATCGATGGCCGGGGCCAGGTCAAGATCACCGACTTCGGTCTTGCAGGAGTGGACGACGCGGTTCAGGGCGCCGAAGCACACGCCGGGACGCCCGCCTACATGGCGCCCGAGCAGTGGGCGGGGACGGGGGTGAGCGCCAAGAGCGATCTCTACGCCCTCGGACTCGTGCTCTACGAGATCTTCACCGGCGAGCAGGCCTACAAGAGCAGGTCGGCGGAGGAGCTTCGGGAGCTTCGGGAAACGCCTCCGCCTCCGCCTTCGAGCGTGATGGAGGGTATCGACCCCACTGTGGAGCGGGTGATCCTCAGGTGCCTGGAGAAGGAGCCGAGTAAGCGCCCCGCCTCCGCCCTGGCGGTGTCGGCCGCACTGCCCGGAGGCGATCCGCTAGCGGAGGCGCTCGCGGCGGGTGAGACCCCGCTGCCCGAGCAGGTCGCCGAGGTAGGGACCGACGAGGGAGTGAGCGCGGGTCTGGTTACGGGCCTGTTCGCGGTGGCCGTGCTCTTGGTCGGACTCTGGGTAGCGGTCGCCGACCAGGTTCACCTGATGGGATTCGTCAGGTCCGAGAAATCGCCCGACGTGCTGGTCGAGCGCGCAAGGCAGATCATCCGCGAGGTCGGTTACCCGGAGCGCCCGCTCGACAGCCTGTTCGACTTCGCCGCCAACACCGACTATCTGGACCACATTCGCGACACCGACTCTTCACCGGACCGATGGCGGGTCTTGCGTCAGCCTCAGCCGGCGGCGATGTACTTCCGCTATCGGCAATCTTCCGACCACATCTCGAAGTTGAACCTGAGGGAGGTTGGGGAGTGGATGACGGACCCGCCGGTCGATGAACCTGGCGAGATCAAGGTGGTGCTCGACCTCGAGGGTCGGCTGCTGTCGTTTCTGGCCGTGCCACCCGGCCCCAGGGATCTCGACGAGCCGAGAACCGAGGTCGACTGGGAGCCCATGCTGCGTGCGGCGGGTTTCGACCCGGCGGCGCTCACGCCTCAGGAGTCGACTTGGCTGCCACCCCAGTACTCGGACGCTCGGGCTGCCTGGACGGGGTTCTACCCCGAGGCGGAGGACGTGGAGGTTCGGATCGAAGCCGCGGCGGTTCAGGGTCGCCCGGTCGCCATGCAACTGCTGGAGCCCTGGAGCCGGGCGAACGCAGAGGCTCCCGAGGAGGTGAGGTCGACGGCCGCCCTCATGATGAGCTTTGCTTGGAATCTGGCGATCCTCGGCGTCGGCCTGTTCCTCGCTCGCAGGAATGTCCAGAGTGGCCGCGGCGATCGAAAGACGGCCCTTCGCTGTGCACTCTACGTGGGCGCTCTGTACCTACTGGGCGGGGTGTTGGCATCCCACCACGTCCTCGGAGGTAGGGAGGTCGATCTCATTCTGGCGCACCTGGCGAGCGCGGCGCTGGTCACTGTCGCGACGGCCGTTTGGTACCTCGCAATGGAGCCCTATGCGCGCAAGTTGTGGCCGCATCTGCTGGTCACCTGGGTCCGGTTCGTGGGCGGCAAGTGGCGTGACCCGCTGATCGGCCGCGACATCCTGGTCGGCCTGGTGCTCGGGACGGCTCTCGCCTTGCTCATGTGGGTTCAGCTCGGTGTTGGCCCGGAGCTGGCAGGGCTGCCGAGCGACGTTCCGTTGTTCCCCGCGAGCGCGATACGTGGCGCTGGCTCACTCGCAGCGAGCGTTCTCGGTGCGCCGATCAACGGGATCATCGCGCTGTTCAGCGCAGCTGTGTTCCTGGTGATTCTCAGGATGCTCGTGCGCAAGACCTGGATCGCTGTCGGACTCGTTTGGCTGGTCTTCGCCTTCCTGGGTTTCGCGGGCTCCTCAGGCTCCCCGGTGGACGCCCTCGTCTGGGCCGTCTTTCCGGCCCTCGTCCTCTTCGGCCTGTTTCGATTCGGGTTTCTCACCCTCGGGGTGGCGCTCACTGTCTTCCACCTCTTCTTCGACCAGATTCCAATGACCCACCAGATGTCCTCCTGGTACGCGAGCGGTACCGTAGTCGCTGTGGGCCTCTTCCTCGCGACGGCCTTCTACGCGCTGCGAATCTCGCTTGCCGGCCGACGGATCTTGCGTGACGAGCTCGAGGAGGCGGCGGCCTGACGAGCCCCGGCTCGCGCGAGGGGCGCGAGGACAACGGCGCCTCGGGACTGGCTCTCGTCATGCCAGAACCTGAATAGGAGTCCTGATGTCGGAACATGAACAGATACTTGGGATCATTGAGAACAAGAATGCCTCGCCGATCTCGCTCGGTCCCGGAAGCACGGCGCTGGTCGTGGTGGACATGCAGAACTATTTCACCCGGCCCGACCCGCCTCTTCTTCAGCTATTCGAGGCCATCTCCCCGGGGTCGACTTCAGGCTACCTGGGCCGAGTGGAATCGGAGGTCATACCCAATATCGGGAAGCTGCTGGCTGCTTTTCGCGAACGCCGTCTCCCCATCTTCTATACCGCGGTCGGCAGCGAGGCGGGCGACGGAGCAGACCTTCCCGGTTGGCTACGAGGCTTCGATGAGATGGGTCTCGGCGTCCTCGGTACGCGCGTCATTCCCGATACGAACGATCCGAGCTGGTTGGTTGACGAGCGGCTCGGCCCGAAGGCTGACGAGCCGGTCTTGAACAAGCTCTCTGCCGGCACCTTTGCTACGACTGATCTAGGGCAGCGCCTGGCGAAGGCCGGTGTCACAAGCGTTGTCGTTACAGGAGTGACCAGTGACGTTTGCGTCGCGACCACCGCTCGGGAGTCTGCCGATCGGGGCTTTCAAACGGTTCTTGTCAGCGATGCCTGCACGACCCTGAGTGAGGAGATGCACCGAGGAAGCATTGAGGCCTTCAACCTCGCGTTCGGATGGGTGCGTCGCTCCGATGAGGTGGTCGAGCTTGTTGGGGATAGCGCCTGATGCTGAGCATCAACAATGGCGGTCTGGATGAATACCTCGACGCCGAGGACTCGCGCAACAACGGAGAGTGGCGGGATATCGCCACTCTCCGTCCCAACCGCTAGCGCACAGGGTCAGCCTGAGTCACGCCACCCGCGCCAAGCACTCTCCTTGGTACTCCGCGACCTGCGACCTCAGTCCCCTCCTTCACCCGCACACTCGAACGAGGCGGCGACGAAGTTCCTGGACACCACCCCGTTCGCGTTGACGACCAGGGTCTGGTGGAACTTGGTCAGGACGTTCGGGTGTCCGCCGGGCGAGGTGAGGACGATCGTCTCGACGTTGGTGACGTTGAGCTGCTCTCCCTGGCTGGTGAACCTGAAGTTCGAGGCCCCGTGGGCGGTCCACTCGATGCCGCTGGTCAGTCCCACGAAGAGGCCGCCGACGTTGAGATTCTCGGTGACGCGAAAGCCCCCGTTGGAGCTCCCCCGAACGTGTGACGTCGCGGTACCGGTGAACACGCCCTGGATCGCCTCGCCCAGGCACGGCAGGAACAGCGGTCCCGCGGGGACCGCGAACTCGAAGCGCTCGGCCTGGGCGCTGGCCATGGACGGGATGAGGCCGACCAGAAGAGTGGCAGCCACCAGACAGGCGAGCGCACGGCTGCGCGGCGAGTTGGCGACGGGGTGAATGGTGGTTTTGGCATTCGACATGACGTTCTCCTCCTTGGTTCGTTGACAGCTTTTTGGGCGTCTACCCAGGGCTATCGGAATCCACGGGAGAAAGGTGACAGCGTCTGCGAAGGCGCCAGCGGAGCTCCTCGCTGCGCCGAGCCCCTCGAAGACGTGAGCCTCCGTTTCGGAGTCGGTCTCAGGCCCGGGGAGTGAACGCTTGCGTTTCCGCCGTTGCGAGACCGGCTCCGGTGCGGGCGGTGGAGGGCCGGTGCCGGCTCCACCACTCCCGGGCCCGGTCGGCGGTCCAAGGCGGCGTGACCGAGCACGCCCGAAGCTGAGATGCCAGCTCGAGAGCCGAGGGCGGTCGATCGGCTGGGTCCTTGGCCAGGCAGGCGAGTACGATCCGTTCGAGCGAGTCCGGCAGCGGCAGTGCTATGCGCTCCGACGGTCGCACCGGCACTTCGTCGAGGTGCGCCGCGGCCACGGCTGTCAGTTTCGTCGCCTTGAACACGCGCCGGCCGGTGAGCAGCCAGTAGGCGACGCCGCCGACGGCGTAGAGATCCGAGCGCGCATCGGGCGGGAATCCGGCGAAGACCTCGGGAGCCATGTACTCGGGTGTGCCAGCCATCGCGCCCCGCTTCTTGCCTCGGGGGTCGTCGGCGCCACTTTCGATCGGCCTGGCGAGACCGAAGTCGAGCACCTTCACGAAGTCGTGGTGCCGGCCCCGCCGGGTGAGAAAGACGTTCGCCGGCTTGACGTCGCGGTGCACGAGGCCCGCGGTGTGCGCGTCGTCCAGTGAGTCGCAGACCTGGTCGAGCAGGAAGACGACGCGTTCGGGGGGCAGAGGCCCGTGCTCTCGCACCAGCGTCTCCAGGTCCCAGCCGTCCAGGAGCTCCATGACGTGGTAGAAGACGCCGTCGTCGGAGATGCCGAAGTCGTATAGCGCCACCGTATGCGGCGACTCCAGGCTCGCCGTTGTCTGAGCTTCGCGCTCGAACCGCGCCTGGACGCCGTGGGCTCGGGAGCCGGCCGCCCCGAGTGCCTCGGGTCGAATGAGCTTGATCGCCGCGGGACGGCGCAGGAAACGGTGCGTCGCGCTCCAGACCTCTCCCATTCCTCCGGCGCCGAGTCGCTCGTCGAGGGCGTACTGCCCGAGTCGGCGGGCCGCGCGCACGTCCCGCCGCAGATCGTGCACTACCCTCGAAATGATCGTGCATACGGCCGTCGTCCACGACCACCAGATCGCGGTCCAGAAGGCAACGATCCCGGGCGACGGCGGCCACGACGCCGCTTGGGCGATGGCGCCACCCCGCGAGTAGTGCCAGTGGGTCACAACGACGAGCGGCACGCCGATCAGCGTGCACATCCAGAGCATCCGGCGCGTCGACGTGGGCACGAGCGCCGCGCGCAGCGCCAGGATGTAGGTGAGGCCGGCGATCACCATCAGTTCGGGACGGACCTCGAGTCCGAGGGCGAACGAGGCAATCGCGACGAACAGCGAGCCGGGAACGAACCCGGCAGTCTCGACGATGGCGAGCGCCCGCCGGCCGAGTGGAAGTCTCAGGCATGCGAACGCGACACCTCCGAAACAAGCTCCGGCCGCCAGCGCGTAGCCCGAGCCCGGCGCGAGGTCGCCCTCGACCAGGATCGGCGCTAGTCCTCCAACCGCTGGAAGGACCGCAACGACCGCGGAGACGAGCCCGACCCTTCGCCGGACGAACGCAAGCTCATCCCCGGCGCTCGAGTCACGTGTGGGGGAGGCGCTCATTCGCGCTTTCTTGCCTTTTCCCGAAAGGCCGAGTCTAACCCCAGGGGCTATGCGGGATGATTACGCCTCGCAGCCGCCTCCATAACCACTCGAACGCATCACCTCGTGCGGGTCGTCCAGTCGGAGGAGTCTCAGGAGGGCCTCGGGCTTGTCGGTCGCCTTCCGGTAGTAGGCCTGAGCGATTCTTTTGCCGAGCCAGTAGCCCAGGTCCGACGGCCTCCCGTCCGCCCCTGGCCCGTACATCCAGGGTTGAAGCTCCGTAGCGTCCATGGCCTTGCAGAACTCCGCCCAGAGTCGATCCTCGTTCTCGAGCCCGTATTCGTGCCGCTCCTTCTCCGCGGCCCCGGGCCCACCGAGTACCAGACCGGCAACGAAGTCGGCGAAACCCTCGTGCAGTGCTTGGCGGAGAAGGAAGTTCCTCGAGGCTTCCGAGCTCGACCTCGCCCGGGCCTGAAACACGTGCACGACCTCGTGTGCCACGAAGTACAGGATCGCGTCCTTGGCTTGATCCGGCGTATCCACGTGCCAGCAGATCACCTCCAGGCCAAGGGCAAGCCCCCTCTCATCTGCCGTGCCACCAGAGTTGTTGGCACCAAAGAGCACGAAGATCGGAGCCGACTGGTCTTGCCCCAAGAGCACTTGGACCTCGTTCAGGATTCGAGACGCCTCCGGCTCGGCAAGTCGCGCTCCCGGGAGGCAAACGTCGATCGCCTTGCGGTATCTATCGGAGTGCTCAGCGACGTTTTCGGCCAGATGCTGAGCATCAACAATGCGGTACGGGGTGAATATCTCGACGCCAAGGGTACCGGGGTCCAGATATTGGTGTTGAAGCTGGTCGGCAGATGGGCTCGCTCCCGACTCACGCCATACGTAGGCAAACCGGTCCGCGTCGTCCAACGTGTACCCCTGAGCCCAACTCGTCGGTGCGCAACATGCCAGTAGAGCTGCCCACATCCCGAGACATTGCTTCCGTTTCATGGAACCGCTCCCGTGTCAGATGAGTTGAGTCGGTCGAGAATCGCGGCTGGCGGGGCTACAGGACCCGTCCCACCGTACGTTTCGTGGCGCCGAACGGTTTGGCCACCGCTCCGACGCGAAGGTGGTACGAAGAGGTCGAGCTCGTTTCAGTGGTGCACTCATGGGGACCCAACGTCGTCTCCGTGCTGGCGCCGCTCCGGATCGACGTCGGCTCGATAGGCCGAGGGCGTCTGTCCGGTCGCCTTCTTGAACATGCTGACGAAGGCGCTGAGACTGTCATAGCCGACGGCCGCCGCGGTCTCGGTGACGTTCGATCCCTGGGCCAGAAGCTCGAGGGCGCGCTGGAGCCTCAGCTGTTGTCGCCAGCGGGAGAAGCTCATTCCGAGCTCCGACCCGAAAAGCCGGCTGAGGGTCCGCGAGCTGGCGCCCATAGTGGCCCCACTCGGCCAGGCTTCGGCGGTCGCGCGGAGCGGCGCGGAGGCCGTCAAGAAGCCGGGCGAGCCTCGCATCCCTGGCCTCGGGAAGGTGGAGCGTGGGGAGCGGCCTCTGGCGTGCCCGAGCGATCTCGTCGAGCAGGACCTCGACGAAACAGTGGTGCCCCTCCTCGTCGGGTCGGAGGAGCGTGGGCCCCAGCTGGACCGCCCGCACGAGGAGCTCACGAAGGAGGGCGGAGACATTGAGGACCTGGCAGGACTCGGTCGGCCCTCGCCGAAGCCGGGTCGAAAGATAGACGGTCCTCATCTCTACGAGCCCGGAGGCCCGCACGCGGTGACTCACCTCGGCCGCCAGCCAGAGCGCCCGATTGCCGGGGACGGTCCAGGAGCCCTCGGCGGTGGTGACGGCCATGACGCCGCTCGAGGCGTAAACGAGCTGGTCTCGCCGATGGAAGTGCTCCGCAACCTCGTGGCCGCTCGGGTAGTTGAAGCCGAGAGCGACGACCTGCCCGTCGATCAGGTCGGGATCGATCTCCGGGCCCGCGTCGGACACGTTCTCTACCCTACCTCGGGCTCGGCGCGGACTCGGCCCGAGTGGGAGCGCCCGTTTCATGGACGCTTCCCCAGGCGAAGCGCGACGCGGGTGGTGAGCGCGAGGACGGGTCGTCGCTCTCGGAAGTCTTCGCGGGCCAGGCCGAGCTCCCAGTCCCATCGAGATCGCACCGGCAGTCGCACGCCGCTGGTGGTGCGGATGCGATCGACGAGTGGGGTTCGGGTCGGGTCGCCGAAGAGCTCGGCCGCGACGAAGGGCTGAAGCGATCGGCCGGCGAGCGTGGTCTCCCCGCGAAGGCGCAGACGAAGCCTCAAGCGAAGCTCGTCGCTTCGGCGGACCCCCTCGAAGACGCGAGCCTCGGAGCGCAAGCGCAAATCGACCCTACGCCGGCCTGCGACCTGCCACGGCCGGAAGAGGGCGGCCGCGATCCATCGATGCTCGATCGACTCGACTCCGCGCCGCTCGCGCACCCTTCGGCGGTAGCCGCCGACGAGACTCTTGCCACTCTCGAGACGCCTCCGAACGTTGAAGCCGGTACTGACGAGAAAGCCCTCCTCGTAGCGGAAGCCTTCGAAGCGGCGGTTCTGGGTGGCGGTGACCGTCCAGTTCTTGTGGGCCGGAAGGTCGATCGCCACGGTGAGCCAGCTCTGATCGTCGGTCGCATTCGCCGGGATCGCCAGAGCGACGAGGGCTGCGAGCAACAGCCGTCGGCTCCAGCGTCCGGCGGCGGAGTCTCGGTGACCCCGCGGGCTCACGAGAGGCTCCTGAGCGCCAGGAGGCCTGCCGCGGCCAGTAGGAGCGCGCCGGCGACACGGTCGACGGAGAGGGTGCTGCGGTCCGTGAGCCAGCTCTCGAGCTCTCGGCCGAGGAGGCCGTACCCCGCGAGGCAGAGGCCGTCGAGTAGCAGGAAGGTTCCACCCAGAATCGCGATCTGGCCGGCCAGAGGTCGCGAGTCGACCAGGAAGGCGGGGAAGAGTGCGGCGAAGAAGAAGATCGCCTTGGGGTTGGCCGCCGAGACCACGAAGCCGCGCCAGAAGCCGCTGGCGACACCGGCGCGGGCGGGTCGCTCAGTCGGACCGCTCGCACGACTCCGGTAGATCTGGCGCAGGCCGAGTCCGGCCAGAAGGCCGACGCCCAGGAGCTCCAGTGCGCCCCAGAGCTGAGTGTGACTCGATACCAGCGAGAGGCCGAGGGTCGCCACGATCATCTGGCCGAGGTTGGCGCAGAGATCTCCGCCGATGGTCGGGATCACGACCGAGCCGCCGAGGCGCATGCGCTGCGCCACGACCAGGAGCGTGCTCGGGCCGGGGGAGACCACCACCAGACCGGTCACGCCCGCGAAGGCGAGCCAGGTTTCGAGCGCGACGGGGGGCATGACTCATGAAGTTACGCATCTCGGACCGTGGCGCGCTTGCGCAGTTGGGACAACTCTTTGCTCGGAAGAGCCAGTCTCCGAGAATCGAGACCGGGCATCGACGAGACCGGGCTGACTGAGGGATCACCGGCTCGAACGACGCAGCCGGCGGTCGCGAGTGAAGCGGCGAGCCTCTCTCCGTCTACGGGCCGGTCGACGCGCTCGCCGGGAAGAGCAGGCGCAGGAGCTCGCCGATCTGCGACGAGTAACGCGTCCAGTTGGCGCCGCCCGGAGTCTCCTTGGCTACGACGTCGAAGCCGGCCTCACGAAAGAGCTCGGCGAGCTGGCCGCTGTGCGCCTCGACGTCGCGATACCAGTCGGGGTTGTACTGGTCGTAGGTGCCCCAGTCGACGTAGAAGGTACCGCTGGCGACGTCGTCCTTGGCGAGACGGGGCGTCAGAGTCCGCTCGAGGTAGAACTTGTAGAGGAAGGGCGACTGCACCGCGAGGGCGCCGACGCCGCGATCGAGGCCCCACCGCAGCATGTTGGGCACCGAGTCGTCTTGGGTGAGCAAGGCCCGCCGTGCCGAGTCGGGGGAGAGCCTGTAGTTCCGCTCGAGGAAGGGCAGCACGTCCTCGGCCATGATCTCTCCGAGGCGATCGAAGTTCCGCGACCACCAAGCCTGCGGCGGCAGCTCGAGGAAGACCACGATGATCGGCTCGATCTCGCCTCTTCCGATGAGTGCGTCGAGCCACGCGACCGGCTGGCCGAACTCCTGGGCGTTCTTGCCCTGCGCCCAGAAGAGGACAGGATATCGATCGTCACCGTCGACGGAGTAGCCGGCGGGGGTATAGACCGTCGCCTGGTAGGAGCGGTCGGGCTGCCGGCTCAGAATCCCGTGGGTGGTGACGCGCCCGGTCGCACACTCCTCGCACGGCGGCGGCGCGGCGCTCCCGTCGTCGGTTCCGAAGGTGACCACCGAGCGGGCGCCATCGGGGGTCTCGATGCTCGTCTCGTTGAGCGTGTCGAGCTGGGCCTCGCCGAAGACCTTGTACTGGTACTCCCACCGTCCAGCCTCGGGCGCGGCGAAGCTCCGGTGATACAGATCGGTGCCGGCCATCCGGACCATCGCGACGTTCTCGTGGACGCCGGTCATGTCGCCGGCGACCGCGAGGTCGGGCACCTCGCCGCGAAAGAGGAAGTGAGCCCGGCCACCTTCGACGACCGGAGAGTGCGGGAAGCGCTCCTCGAGCTCTGCCAGGGTGTCCGCACGCTCGCTCGGGGCCTCGGACTCGAGGCGGCGGAGCAGGGTCATCAGCGGTCCCTCGCCGACGAGGGTGCTCCCGGCCGATCGCGCGGCCGTAGAGGCCGTCGCCGATCGCACGTCGACTGCCGCCATCTGGTTCAGATCGCGTGCGAAGAGGCGGCCGTCGGCGAAGCTCGGCGGCGTCATCACCCGGCGCTTTTCGAAGAGGCCCAGCCGGCCCGTCTCCTGGTAGCCCTCCGGAGTCGCGCGCACGGATACCAGGGAGCCGTCGTTGGAGATCATGAAGAGGTGGCCACCGGCGGCGATCAGGCCCTGGCCGCCCGGTGGTCTCGACTTCCAGACCACCTCGCCCGTGTCCACTTCGACGCAGGAGAGAAAGCGGCGGTTGAAGCCGTACAGGTGGCCGCCGAGCTTGATCGGCACGGCGTAGGACGACGCTAGGACGTTCGAGCCCCAGACCTCCTTCGCCTCGAGCCCCTCGGCGCCGGAGACGATCTCGAGCATGTGTACCGACTCCCAGCGCGTCACCAGCACTCGATCGGCGTCGATCTCGACCGCACCACCCGCGGCGGTCGGGCCGTCGAAGTCGAAGCGCCAGAGCTCTCGGCCGTCCTCGGTCGCGAATCCGGCCACCGAGGATCGCGCCGGCGCCACCACCTGCCGCTCTCCCGCGAGCGTGGTCAGCAGCAGATTCTGCTGAAGGACCCGGTCGGTTCCGGTCTTCCAGAGCACCTGGCCGCTCTCGGCATCGAAGGCGATGAGCATCTGCCCGTCCGCACCGCCCGCGAGTAGATAGACGCGGTCGCCGACGACGATCGGCGCGGTCGAGTAGCCGTAGACGTCCGGGTCACCCGCGAAGTCCTGGTCCAGGTCGTGGTCCCAGAGCAGATCGCCGCCGTCGGCGTCGAGCGCCAGGAAGCGTCCCGCGGTGGTCAGGGTGTAGATGGCGCCGTCTGCGATGGCCGGCGTGCTCATCTGCCCGTCGTCCGAGCCCGAATGCCCGAGGTGCGTGGCGCCCAGGTCGTGTCGCCAGTGCTCTCGGCCGGAGGCGGGGTGGAACGCCAGCACCCAATCGCGTCCCTCCATCGTTGCCATGGTCACCGCCAGCTCACCGTCGATGGAGACGCTCGAGTAGCCCGAGCCCAGGGGCCGACGCCAGGCGAGGTTGAGCTCGAGCTGGTTCGCACCGGCCAGGGAGGACTCCGCGACCGAGCCGTCCTGCCGCTGACCCCGCCACTGGGGCCAATCGGCGAAAACGGCGACTGCCGAGAGCTGAAGCAACGTCGCTACGAGAAGAAGCCGAATGATCTGCATGGTCACGACCCTAGGGTGACGGATTGGCGGCCGGCTTGCGCCGGGCCGCCACGTTCTTGCTGCGGGAGGCCACGATCCTTATGGACCAACGGCGTCGCCAGAAGTTCCCGACCCGCCCGAGGGCAGTGACCTGCTCGCGTCGTCGGCGACCTCGACGCCGCGGGAGCCTCACTCGAGCGAGCAGGTTCGACGTGTCGGAACCTCCCGGCATGTGAGGCTGTCCAAAGAACATGTCCACGCGAGTGTCGTACTAGAGGGCGATCCGTCGAAACCGATCGCCAGTCGCCTTGGGGAGGCCACCCATGAGAGTTCGTACCAGATTCGATCCGGCGGCGCGCCGCGCGCTCGCCTTCTCGGTACTGTTGCTGGGCAGCCAGGCGGGCTTCTCAGGTGCGCGCGCGGAGGCGCGTCAACCGGACTGGCCGCAGTGGGGTGGGCCGGGGCGAGACTTTCAAGCCGGGTCTTCGAAGCTCGCCGAGAGCTGGCCGGAGAGTGGCCCCAGAGAGCTCTGGCGGCGTGATCTGGGCGACGGCAACTCGGCGATCGCCGCGGTCGGCGACCGGCTCTACACGATGTATCGGAAGGACGATCGAGAGGTCGTCGTGGCGCTAGACCGGGCGAGTGGCGAGACGGTGTGGGAGATGGACTGGGCGGCGAGACCGGTCTGGGAGACCTTCCATGACGAGTTCGGTCTTGGCCCGCACGTGACGCCCCTCGTGGTCGACGGTCGGCTCTACGCGGTGGGCTTCGCCGGCCGGCTGGTCTGCCTCGACGCGATGACCGGCGCGGAGGTCTGGAGCCGCGAGCTGTGGAGCGACGTGGATCTGGGGACCAAGGAGGTCGGCCCGGGGCAGCTGGGCTATTCGGCCAGCCCCCTGCTCCACGACGGGCGGTTGATTGTGCTCGGCGGCGACCGGGCGGCGGGCGTGTTGGCTCTCGATCCAGGCACCGGCAAACAGTTGTGGTCGACGGCCGGCCTCGAGCCCTCCTTCGCCTCGCCCTTCGTCGTCTCCTTCTACGGCGAGGAGCAGCTCGTCGTCTTCGCCGCCGACGAGATCGCCGGCCTCGATCCTGAGGACGGAGCCGTGCTCTGGCGAGTGCCCCACGAGACCAGCTACTGGGTCAACGCGTCCACGCCGGTGTGGGACGGTCGCGACACGTTCTTCGTCTCTTCCGCCTATGACGCGGGTAGCCGCGGCGTCCGGCTCTCGAGCGGCGAAGGCGGAGTACGAGCGGAGGAGATCTGGGCGAACCGGAAGGTGGAGGTCCACCACCAGGCGGCGGTTCTCGTCGACGGGCTCGTTTACGCCTCGAGCGGCGACTTCGGGCCCGCCTTCCTGGTGACGGTCATCCCCGAGACCGGCGAGGTGGTTTCGCAGGAGCGCGGTTTCGCCAAGGCCAACCTCCTGGCCTCCGGCGACCGCTTGGTGATCCTCGACGAGGACGGTGTCCTGGCGCTCGCGACCGCGACCGACAAAGGGCCCACGATCGACGCCCGAGCCGAAGTCTTCTCGTCGCGCAGCTGGGCGGTACCGACGCTGACGGGCTCCGTCCTCTACGCCCGCGACCGCAAGGAGATCGTGGCGCTGGATCTCGGCAACTGAGTCGGTCGTCAGAGGTTTCCGCGCAGACCGTCGTCCAGGCGGGAACCGCGAACCGCTAGGACCCGAGCGTCGCCTACCCCGACCGGTCTTCTCCGGGCCGGGGCGGGCAGGCGACTAGAAGGAGACACGAAGCGAGAGGCTCACGTCGCGCCCCGGTAGCGGTACCCGGTCCTTCAGGAACGAGACGTGGTTTCGCGCCTCCTCGTCGGTCAGGTTCCGTCCTCGCAGCATGACGTCGTAGATCACCTTGGGGGTGAAGAACCGGTAGCCGATGTTCGCGTTGACCATCGTGTAGCCGTCGGTCGGCGTCTCGTTCTCTCCGAGGCGATCCTGCCGGTCGACGTCGATGATCTCGGCCCTCGCGTCCAGCCGATCGCTCCGATAGTGGATACCCGCGCCGATGCGCATCGGTGGAATACGCGGCAGGTCGGCGCCGGTATCGCTAAGCTCGGCTCGGACCAGATCGCCGAAGATCTCGAGGTCTACGTGCTGGTGCCCACGATGCCAGAGACCGAACTGGGTCTCGAGCTCGATGCCCTCGAACTCGGCGTCGGCCTGCGTGAACATCAGCACGGGCAGCTCGTCCTCTTCCTCGCCTGTGAAGGCTTCGTAGATGAAGTCCGAGAAGTCATTCCGAAAGACGGTCAGGTCGCCGGTGACCCGTCCCTCCGTCTTGCGCAGGGAGACGTCCAAACCGAGACTCGTCTCTTCGTCCAGGTTCGGATCGCCGACCTCGAAGGCCTGGGTCGCGAAGTGGGCGCCGTTCGAGTAGAGCTCCTCTCCACTCGGGAACTTGGTCGAGCGGGCCAGCGAGCTGGCCAGCGACCAACCCTCGGCGAAGTCCCACACGACGCCGAGCGAGCCGCTGAAGCCGCTGAAGGAGCGGCTGCGCAGATCGCCCTCGCCGTCGTTCTCCTGATTCTCGAAGCGGGCGCCGAACTGGTAGCGAACGTCGCCCTTCTCGATCTCCTGGAAGGTGAAAGCGGCGACGCTGAAGGTGTCGTTCGGAGCGATGAACGCCTCTTCGCCGATGGCCTCGAGATCTCGGCTCCGGAGCTGCAGTCCGATCGATCCGGTGTGACCGCTCCGAGCCTGCTGAATCAGCTCGAAGCGACCCTCGTAGGCGTCGGTGAAGAACATCGTGCCGACCTCGCCGCTGGGCTCGACCTCGTCGTGCTCGTAGTCGATCACTCCCAGACGAGCCTTGAAGCCCTGGAAGAACGCGAAGGCCTTGGTGATCTCGGTCCTAAGGTCGAAGCGCAGCCGCTGCATGTCGATGCGGATGCCCCCTCCCTCCTCTTCTTCCGCATGCTCCTCACCCTCTTCGTCATGCTCCTCGCCCTCCTCTTCGTCCTCGTGGCCGTGCTCACCGCCACCCGGCACGCCGTAGTTGGTGTCGTAGCCGGAGACCGAGACACCCAGGAAGCCCTGGTTCTCGAAGAAGTGGGTGACGCCGACGCCGACCGATGTCGTCTCGATGTCGCTGTTCGAGAGCCGGTCGCGCTCGGGCGCTTCCTCTTCGTGCTCCCCCTCTTCTTCGTCGTGCTCGCCTTCCTCCTCGTCGTGCTCGTCGTCGTCCAGGCCGGGAATCTCGGCGAAGCCAGGGATCTCGTAGTCGCCCGTGTCCCGACTGAGGGCGTGGACGTGCCAGCCCCAATCGCCGCCGCCACCCTCGAGGGTGAGCGCACCCATCACCTCGTCGTTCACCGAGCCGCCACGGAGGTCGAAGTGACCGCTGACCTCCTTCTCGGCGCGCACGCTGGGGATCAGGCCATCGATGACGTTGACCACGCCGCCGATGGCGCTCGAGCCGTAGAGGAGCGTCGCCGGACCACGAAGGACCTCGATCCGCTCGGCGTGTGCCGGCTCCGTGGAGACGTTGTGATCGGGGCTGGCGCTCGAGGCGTCTCCGACGTCGATACCGGTCTCGAGCATGCGCACGCGGTCGCCCCCCAGTCCGCGGATGACCGGGCGACTGGAGCCCGGGCCGAAGTAGGTCGAGCTGACTCCCGGCTCGTTGGCGAGCGTCTCGCCGATCGAGGGTTGGAGGCTGGCCTGGAGGTCCTGGCCGGAGAGGACGTTCGACGGCGTCGCCACGTCGAGCTGACTTCGCTCGACGGTACTGCCGGTCACGAGGATCTCCTCGCGGTGGGTGTCGCTTTCGAGCGCGATCTCCAGCTCGAGGCTTTCGCCCGGCGTGATCGCGACGGCCTCGACCCAGCGACCGTGTCGGAGGCTGGTGACCTCCAGCAGGTACTCGCCGGTGGGGACGTTCTCGAATGAGAAGACGCCATCGGCGTCTGCGCTCTCGCGGAGCCGCAGCTGAACCAGCGTTGCGACGGCGTCGCTCGCCGGCTCGCCTTCGGCGGTGATTGCCCGCCCCGAGATCGAGCCGGTTTCCTGGGCAAAGCTGGTGGGTGGAAGGGTGAGTAGAAGGCCGAGAGCGAGACTCGCGGCCACGAGAATTCGGACACGTTGCGGTGACATCTGCTGTATTCCTCTGCGCCTGGGCGCGTCGTCTGAAGTCTTCATCGCCTCGAGAGACGGCACGGCCGGCCTCGAGGCTCGTCAGTTGCGGGTTGGCCCGGAGAGAGCTCCGGGACTTCAACGGGCGATGGCTGACTTCAGACGAGCGGCGGGGCCCGGCCGAGCAGGAGACTCAGCTCGAACTGGCGGTCCGGGTAGGCGTTCTCGAGGGTCGTACGCCAGGCCAGAAGCGGGATGCGCTCTCCCGAGACCCGCGTCGAAGCCGAGGTCGACGACGACTGCAGCGCACAGGCGGGGCACGACTCTTCGTGGATGCGTCGAGCCGACTCGACGTGCTCCTCGGAGATGGGGGCGGCGTGGCCGGCTTCGAATCGCGCCGGGCCGCCGAACTCGTGCTCGAGCTCGTGCTGCGCGTGGCCGCTCTCCAGCCCCAGGCCCAAGAGGACGGCCAGGACCACCCCGAGAAGCGCGATCGAGCGTCGCATCTCCCTCATCGAGTAAATAGTACGGGCTGCCGATGCGGCGGCGCAAGCGTGTCTCGACGTCCGATCGTGTGCACCGCGATCACCCCGACCACGCCGAGCGCTCGAGGAGCACGATGTCGCTCTCGGCGGAGAGTAATGGGGCCTGTGGGCCTAGTCGTTCTGAATGTCCGGCCCCACCACCGAGACCATCCACTCCGCGGGTAGCAGATACTGCTTCACCACGCGGCGAACGTCCTCCGAGGAGACGCGCCGGATTCGATTCGCGATCTTCTCGAGATCGGTGCCCGCTCCGAGCAAGAGCTCGTATCGCGCTCTCGAGCGGGCCTGATCGATATGGCTGTCTTGCGGCGCGAGCTCGCCGGTCAATCTCCCTTTCGCCTGCTCCAGCTCCTCCGAGTCGACGGGTGCGGAGGCGAGGGCCTCCACCAGCTCCCGAACGCCGTCGAGCAGTCGAGGCTCGTCCTCGGGTGAGACTCCCGCCTGCACGTACAGTGGACTCGGTCCGAGACGGGGAGAGAGGTCGGCCAGAAGCCAGTAAGCGATCGGTTGGTCTCCGCGGACGAAGGTGTAGAAGAGCCTCGACCAGAGCAGCCTGGCCGCGACCTGGAGCGCCGGGAAGTCCTCGCTTGCGACCCCGATCGTTGCGACGCCGATCGCGACCTGACTCTGGGCTACCTCCCGGTGACTGAAGATACGGCCGGATCGCTTCGCCGCCAGGGGGTGCGGCTCGGGTCCGCTCCAGGGAGCGCGTTCTGGCTCGCCGCCGATCGTATTCGCGAGCAGGCCCTGGACGACTCCGTGCCCGGTTCCGCCGACGAGTGCCACGAGGATTCGATGGCCCTGGACTACCCGCTGGAGAAAGCGACGCAGCTCGTCCTCATCGATCTGCTGGAGGGATTGGGCGGTGGCAGAGAGTCCGTAGGGATGCTCGGAGAAGAGGGAGGCGAAGAGGCTCGATCGTGCGAGGACCTCGGAGCGTGAGTTGACGGTCGCCGCATCGGCTGCCGCGCTCCTCCGCGTCGACTCCAGAAGGGCCTCGTCGACTTCGAAGGTCTCGAGTGCGCGAAAGAGGGCGTCCGCCACGGCGGGGAAGTCCTCGACCAAGGACTCGACCGAAAGGCCGACGGAGTCGGGCTCCGACCGTACCTGTACGCGGCCCCCGACCGAGGCGATGAACTCTTCGAGCGTCGGTCCCTGGTCCGTGGGCTGCTGGAGAAGAGCGAGAGCGGCCACGTCGGCGATGCCCTCGAGAGCGTGGGGCGTCTCCCATGGCGCACCCACGATCACCAGCTCCATCGCCTGGATCGGGCTCCCCGGGCGCTCCTCGACGATCGCTCTCAGTCCGCTTCCGAAGCTCAGGAGATCGACTCGGGTCGGGGAGCCTCGGTGGGTCGAGAGCCCCGGCCAGTCGGCAAGGGCCGCCTCGGCGACCTGCCGCCAACCCCGGAGTCCCTCACCCGCCACCGTCGCGACGAGACTGCAACGATCGGGAGCCAGGTATCGGCCGATCGCCCGTCCCACGTCTTCTGCCGTCACCGCTCGAAGCCTCGCCGGGTAGGAGAGCGCCAGGGTGTAGCTCCCCGCGAGCTCCGCGGCGGTGAGGGCTCTTGCGCGGTTCAGCTGAGTCTGCTGCGAGAGCGCCCGGTCGACCTCGAGTGAGCGCTGGCTCCGCGACACCTCGTCCGAGCCGACGCCGTCTGGCGCCATCTCGCGCAGGGCCTTCCAGAGGAGCGACAGTGCTGGCTCCTCGCGTCCAGCGTGGGTCTCTATGCGGACGATGAACAGGCCTGGATCACGGGACGAGCTGGAGCTGACCGAGGCGGAGAGAGCCACCTCGGTGTCGAGCAGGGCCGCCGCGAGCCGCGAACCGGAGCCGTGACCCAGAACGCGGGCTGCGACGTCGAGCGGCGCCGCGTCCGGATGGGAGGCGCCGGGCGTCTTGCAGCCGAGAAGCAGTCGGCTGCGCTCCTCCGTGGCGGAGGTCCGAACCTCTCGGTAGCCTTCCTGGGGAGGTTCCCTGAGGCCCAGCTCGACGCTGGGAGCGCCGGCCGGATAGGCGCCCAGCGTCTCCCGCAGCAGGTTTTCCATCTCAGCGTCGTCGAAGTCGCCGACGAGTGCGAGAAAGAGGTGGTTGGGGGTGAACCCCTCTGCGTGGACCTTGCGCAGCTCGTCCGCACTCGCGCCGCGGATGACCTCCTCCAAACTGATGGTCATCGTGCGGTACGGATGGCGGGTGAACGCGGTGGGCCAGAGGCGGTGGCTCTCCGGGCCGAAGGGCATCGCCAGGCCGCGAAGCAGCTCCTGTAGCACGACCTCGCGCTCTTGCGCGACCTTCGTAGGGGTGATCTCCAGCTCGAAGAGCGCCGCCGCGTAGTCTGCGAGGGCATCGGGTAACTCGTCGCCCGCGACCTGGAAGTCGTAGCAGGAGCCGTCGTGGCCGGTGTAGCCGCTGAAGTCCATCCGAGTGCGCGCGGCCCGCCACTCCTCCTCGGAGAGCTCGCGCGAGCCGCCCCGGCCGATCAGATGCTCGAGAAAGTGCGTCAGGCCCTTCCGCTCGAGGGTCTCGGTGCGCCCCCCGATCCGGAAGCAGCCGCTGACGGCGACCCGATCCCGGCTGTGGTCGTCGACGAGAACGTACTGCAGGCCGTTGGGCAGAGTCCCTTCGTGGAGCTGCAAAGCCGGCACGGGCGTGCCGACCAACAGCATCAATAGGGCGGCGAGGAAGAGCCCGAATCGTCGGGCGCACTGACGGGTCACCAGTGCAGCTATCCTAGGATCGCGCCTGGCGACCGACAAGCCGCGGCGAAGAGGCCAGCGCGAAGCTAGGTCGCGGTTCTCGCGCGCCACACCTCTCGGTACTGCCCCGGCGTCATCGAGACCTGGCGTTTGAACACCTTGGAGAAGTGCGCCTGGTCGGCGAATCCCGCCAGCGTAGCCACGTCAGCCAGTGAGGCTTCGGGCTCGGCCAGCTTCCGACACGCGTACTCGAGGCGAAGCCAGCGAACCTGCTCGCCGATGCTCCGATTCCGGAAGCGGCGGTAGGTCCGCGCGAGGTGGCAGCGGTGAACGCCGACCTCCTCCGCGATGCAACTCAGCGAGATCGACTCCGCAAAGCGGGCCTCGAGCAGCTCGTCGACGATCCGAAGCCATGCCGGTGCGGTCGACTCCTGGATCCGAGGCCTCGGGAGGAGCTCCTGCAGAAGGTCCAACCCCAGGCTCTCGACGGCCAGGGCACGAGCGCCGTCCGCGCCCTCGAACTCGCGGCGCAGGCGAGCCGCGATGCCCCGCGCCCGGGGTCCGTCGATCTCCCGCGGCTCGTTGAGGACCGCGGCCGAAGCCTCGAGCTGGTCCAGAGTCTCGGGCGTGACCTCTACGAGCAGATGTGTCCCCGCCGAGCGGTGCCTCTCAGCATGTGCTGCGTCCGGTGGGTACCACATGCAGTCGAGCGGAGATCGGTCGCGGTCCCTACCCGCCAGCCGTTCGGTGTAGTGGCCTTCTACGACCAGGCAGAAGTGCCCGTGCTCGTGTGTGTGAGACGGAAGATGGGAGCTGGGTCGATAGCTCGATTGGCTGACGCGAAGGCCCGGCAGATCGATCCTCTTTTCGGGACGACCCAGAAACTCGCCCGACTCCAGTTGCAGCATCTAGATGGATCCGACTCCGTCGAGGTCCGCGCGCTCCGAGGGCGACTCTACTTCACCGGTGGTCGGGTCACGCGCGTACAAGACGCAACGGGCTGCGCACCGAATAATCCGGCCGGGTGAGGAGACCACCAGACTGCCGACGGAGGAGTGTGATGCCACCAAGAGGGTTGATTCGACGAGCGGCCGGAGCCGCCGGCCTGTTTCTGCTCCTGATGACTGGGGCGCTGGAGGCGCGCGAAGCGCCTGAGCTCTGGTCCGGGCTCGAGCCGGGGGCCCACGGTGTCGGGTTTCGGGCCGTCTTCCTGACCGACGCGACGCGGCCGTATGCCGGCGGCCCTGCGACCGCCTCGGCGCCGTTCAAGGGCCCCGGCCGGCCCCAACGCCTCTCCATCTGGTACCCGGCGGCGGAGGAATGCAGCCCGATGCGCCTCGGCGACTATCTGGAGATCGCCGCGGGTGCACCGGAGTACGAGCGCTGGAACCGGGTGCTCAACGACCGCTCCACCCACCTGATGAGCATCGCCTATGCCACCGGCGACAAGGTGATGCAGATCGAAAATGACTATGAGCGCGAGGTCTATAACGGCGATATCGGCCGCCTGACCCTCATCGATCGTAGCGAGAAGCTGGTGACGGTCGCCATCGACGGCCGCGATCTCGTCAACGTTTGCAACCGCCTCTGGCGTTTCTATTTGCACGACGAGAAACGTCTCCCGGTTGGCATGTTCCACGAAGGCATCATTCCGCCATCGAAAGCCGGCATCGAAGCCAACACCATCG
>JAODVM010469152.1:0-21145 GCA_025400095.1 Phenganax marumi | reverse complement strand
TTTTGTGCTGGGGGGGGGGGGGGGGGGCGGTAAGTAATTGAACTTCTCTCCGGCGGTTAGACTTGAAAATTTGCAACCTTCGTATGACTAGATATTTTTCGCATTTGAAAACATTTCGAATGCCATCAAGGCTAATTGCACTTTTACTATGTTCTTTGTAGCTGTTTGCCAAATGTATCTTTCTTTCGCGAAAATTTACATCAAAAGGAACAAAAAGTTTGAATCAGCTCGTTTTTGCCTTGTTGCCATTATTGTTTACATGAATTTTATGATGATTTGAACTAGAATGCTAGAATAGTTTTTAATCATTTTGTAAGGGTACTTACTCAACAGTCTCTCTATTTTTCGTTTCCATTTTGACCTCAACTATATAATCAATAAATGATAAGTTGTTTAATAAATGCATGCCCGACTATACTGTACTGTAATCTATCATACACATTGACATAAATTTTGCCGATATTGATTTCTTTCAACTGCAGTTTAACTTTTGCTATGCTTGGAAAACACTTGTATTCGTGGTCTAAACTGGACTTGTTTTTCCGAACCTTAATCTTCTAATCCGATATTACTGAACATGGTCTAGACGAGTACTCTACATCTTGTAAATATGCTCAAAATATAAACCATATTTATATGCATTCCTTGAACAAAGATACTGAAAGTTTTCGAACTGCATAGAATAATTATGCATTTAACAACAGTTTTAGCTCATAAGATATAGTCAGGGGGGAGGAGGGAAAAACCATAAAACATCGAGGAGCAATTCCATTTTGATTTAGAATTATTCGTTGAAGGCTGCTGATAACATTTTCAAATGTTGGTGGCGCTCGAATTTCTTGAGGACTTCTGCCAACACGTTTTTCCTAAATTCTTCTCTGACTACTTAAATTCTATTACAGCATGAAAATCTGAAATGTTGGATTTAATGGCGAAAAAATCATTTGCATCATTACAGAGCTTATAACAAACTGCATATGGAACATTCAAATAGTTTTTTTATCCTTAAAAACTATATTGTGTTATTGCTTTTTGAACTGCAAAAATTAAACCAAAATTTTGCAAAAGGGACTGGGAACTACATTAAAACAGCTACTATCCTCGTTTAACAAGAAAGCCATTTCATAAATCAAAAACCGTTTTAATATCTTTTACACACTTTTTTGCAAGCTTTCTGATGACGTTGGTCACTGTCGTTTTTTTCGAATTTAAAAGTTCATGTTTTTCTCGCTGTTATTACAATTGAACAGTCTAACAAAAACGTGTCGGGAGGACTTTACAACAAATTTTACACTGGCTAACATTCAGAAATGCACTTAGTAATCTTTGATGTACACGATTAAGGCACAATGAAATTGCTCCTCAATATGGTAAGTGTTTATCTATTTTGGTACCACTACCTCCCTGAATAATTGGTGTCAAAAGATTTAGAAATTCTGTGGCAGTGTTGTTGAGTTCTGCCTTTTCTAGGATTAAAGCTAAACGGGCTTCGTACAACCGGGCTTGGGCTGCAACATAATACCAAAAACTGAAACAATGAAAGGACATAACCTTGATTGGCCGCGATATATCTGAACTAATCGTTGGTTTATTGTAAACATTACAGAGTTTACGATCCATGACGCGACAAAAAGACGCCGCCGCCGCTAGATGTATATCATTTATAGTCTCAAGAAGTTGCAATTTTATTCGCAACCGCGTGATGACAATGACCATGAATTAACACGCAGCCAAACTAAACCTTTTCACGGCTTCGTAGAAACGTAGAAGCTTCGCGACGTTACAATGGTCAATTCATCGAGTCAATTACGTATCAACAAATATTGCATCGTTTTTCTTCAATTTAATCGTTGCCGGTTATTCTAAAATGCTTAAACCTTTATTCTTGTTGTGGCACTAATTGTGCAGCGAAATTGATGTCGCATGGTCTACCCGTGCCGCGTCTTAGATTGTAAACTCTTTATTGCCACATTGTTGTAGACTTTATAGTAGTAGTTTGGATCGCATTTACTTGAAATATTAAGAAAAATGTCTCATGTCATGCAATTTATGAATGCTCGTCATTATATAATCTGCCTCTTAACCCGTCCTCTCTCTCAGTCAGTGTACATACTACATAAGCTAGCGAACGGCCGAGTGCAAGTATGGCCTATCGTTGCGGTGGGTATTTCAGTTTTATCAAACACCTTTAATTTACTGTACTGCAAACAAAGCAGAACAGATATATGCAGTCGTTTCAAGCGAAAAGTTCATTATAGTTCTTTGCTTTTCATTATCGGCGAGTGTTCTGAAACTCTAGCAATATTTAACGAATGCTTTAATTGCCTGAAACTGACAACTGTCAATCAAAAGTAGTATAAGAAACTTCAGTTGGCATTAAAAAACTAGAATCGAGAAGTTTTACCTTCTTTATCTGTTTTAGTCTCATCGATGTCATTCTGAATACTCTAAAAAAATTGTTTTGTGAATTATAATAGTATATTGCGTTCAATTTAATATACATGAACTAGTGGTTTCCAATCTCGTGCTGTCCTGTGCCTTTGGTCGTTGTGGTAAAATTTGGCTTTATCCGATTATAGGCAAATCCTTATGGAGGTAGCGTTCCAGGTATTTTTAGTTCAATGAACTTTCCTATGAAATGTTGTGATCTAACTTTTCAAGTAAGTTTGTAATCTGATTATTTCTGGCAATTTCAATACACTGATGTCAGAGGAAACTATCCTAGTCGGGCTCCATGTGATCATAGTATGCTACGCCTCTGTTTATTGCTGTGCATTGTTTTCAAACTTTCTATTGTTGTCTTTCCTTGCTTTTCTTCGTTTAGCATGGTATGATTTCTTTACTTTAGACAGCAATGAGATATGTTTTTCCTTTCTATATATGTACGCTCTGAATTTGTTCTTCTTTTGTCTTTTTATGTTTGAGGAAGACTACGTGCGAAAATTTAGGTGGTAGGTTATGTGAAAATTGACAAAGTAACTTTTTTAGGATTGTGTATAAAAATAAAACAGGCTCCATGCAACGTTGCGGGGTTTTTCCAATCTAAAATATGTACATTTAAAAAGTGCGAAGTCTTTGTTCGCATGCTCTTTGGGCTAATAAATATTCAAAATCCGTTTACGCTTGCGAGGACATTTTCTGCCATTTTTCTCTTCTTAGAGTAGCTATGTAATCGAGTAATTGGAATGAAGAGTGCATCAGTCAAATTCTAAGACAACGTACGTTTTTCAGTAGTCCATTCCATCACATCTTTCAACTCGAGAAAAATGGTAGAAAAATCACTAGCGCAAACGAACGCACCAGCAAGTGAATTTCAAAGCTCACTACAGTGAAATGATCATTCCTAATCAAATCATTCATTTCAGACAATGTTTTGAACTGCATTGTGCAACTGTTGGGCCACGATCAATGGCGTGCAATTATGAAAACTAGCTGTCTCAGTGAAGTATTATATCAGTGTGATATAAAGGTCAGTTCCTACCTTTTCTGGAGATGTTTTTTCATACGTGGCACAAGTCTCTTTCGAATGAAGTCCAGACTCAAATGTTTCGACTGGAAGTACATAGAAATACGATGGCCATCGGTATAGTCTTCCAGGTGCTGAATTACATTTTCTCATATGTTTCGTTTCTATGTTGCTTTCTTGGTTATTCAGGTTGGGGCAGGATTTATTGTGTTTCACTGGTTTTCGCTCCGGTAAACGATAATCTTTCTCTTTCTAGTAAATCAGTTAGATGCTTTATAAAAATTTGGAAGATATATGGGTGCGCGTCTATTCAACGAGACATTAGAATGCAGCAGAGAGTGGCCATTTGTAATTATCGTGCGAAATGACATTATTTTTTTCACTAAGCGAATGCAGTAGCATTGCCTTTCATGAGAATTAAACACCTAACTCATTGATATTAAATTTGATTTCGTGTGCTTCTAAGGGTATAAGTCTTTGAATTTGACAGCACCATTCACTGCTGTGTGAGATTTTCCGAAACTCGCCCATGCGTGCAATAATAGAGCAAAAGAGCCGCTGACACGGGCGATTTTTCGACTTTTGACGTATGCGATTAACCAGGTTGATTGACAGGTGCATTGGTAAATTAGTTGTATCAAGTCTATCCGTTGGTAATTTCCCCTTTTAGATTCTTCAAAACGAGAAAAATCGCAGCACAAATCGTCCCCGTAAACGGGCCTCAAGTAACTGCAGTCTCATTGACCTACACGCGGTACTGCATGCATTGCAGGTACAGCAGAGTGCATCACTAATATTCTCCGGAGCGAGAGGTCTTTAATATCCAAGGTGGCGTGCTTATTGATATTCAAGCTGTGGCATTCTCGATAACATTCATGGCATTGCAAACAGAAGCAATTAGTATTGCTTATAAAAAACTAGGACTTTCGGGACAGATATATACTGAATCGAAGCAGTTAGCATTTTCGACTCTATTGTCCTTTCCGAGCTCCATCCCAGTGAACTCTGATGATCCTTTCCACAGTTATAGACAAAGAGCTGATTGGTACGTTGGAAAACTTTTGAAGAGCTTTGAGTTCAATTTCGTTTACTTATATGAAAAAAAGTGTAAGTTGTGATGATACTTTTGCTGAAATTTTGACGTTTTCCAATGCTGTGCGTTTTGTCTGCTTTTCTAGCGCTTTTGTTTTCTGTAGTGCCTCTCCAATATATTCTTTTTATGTAGTTATACATTTTCGTTGCTTAAACATTTGTAGTACCTCAATATATATATCGTATGATGATAATCACATTTTACAATTCTAGAATTATCGGCCATACGGCCTTCAACCAAAATGGCAACAGATTATTCAATTATAATATTTTCTATCAAAGGGGGTAGCAAACGGGTGGGAATCACTTGGTTTTTCCATTAATACTACAAAAACAAGCAAAATACATTATTATAGAAATTGACTTCGCGTTGGACGAAGCTCGTATCAGAAGATGAAACTGTATCACTTGAGAGCACCACTCGTCGAGATTTTTTAATACCGCATCTGGGTCTTTCAATTTTTTGCCTTGAAACTTGAAAGTCAAATATGAATCCGCATCACGAACTAAACGAACCAACTAAAATTTTACTGAACGTCTACAACCCAACTGACAAAAGGCAAAAGATGATGAAGCGCTAACTATACTGTGACCGACCGGCAAAACCGTAGATATCGCTGCTCGCACTTTTGTGCTACTTTGAAAACAGATCTTTTGCAGTAAAACAAAGGGCGAAAACCTAAATATACTATTCAGTTGAAAAACTTTCAATTTTGTTTATCAAGGAATAAAACAGTATGATTTCTTTTTTTTAACTTATCCACCGTTTAAGCTAAACGCGCTTCGATCAACCGGCCGATTAAAATAATGTTTGGTCATATCAAGTGAGAGCTAGGCAACCAGCTTCAGTGATATTGCGCCACGGAACGAAGCAGTCATAAACTTATAAATATAAGGGACATCTATGAGCACCATCAGCATAGATTCTTTCGATGCTTTGTTTTTATGTTAAAATTACCAAAATCGTCTTTTTATCAAAAGAAGGTAAGCGCTAGAAACAGCAGAATTATTTTAAAACTTGCACCAGACTTCAAAAAACTTGTTTTCTATTTTCTTACGAAAAACATTGAAAAACGCAAACTTTTTCTATGACTTTTGTGTATAGCGTTTCTGTTTGCTACCCTGCTGCTACAAAGGACCATTAACTAATCAGGTGCTTTTTAGTTGAAGGCCGTATAAGTTGCCTTTATAGAACTTGAGACAAAATCTAACACGTTGAAAGATCATTTAAATGCGCCTTTCTTTTTGTATTGTTACGCTTTGTCAGTCCAACGCTGGACAATTTCCTTTTCTTTGAAAGAAAAACGTTTATGAAACTTCCTCATTAAATTTGATCAATTGCAGTTGATAAAATTACAATTGATCAAATTTAATATGGAAACTCTTTAAACTTTTTTTTTCAAAGAAAAGGTAATTGTGCAGCGTTAGACTGACTGAGGGCCTGTTCATATGGAGGCAAGCCCGAGTATAGCTTGCTTTGCCGGGACGAGCAAGCACTGTGTTTACTGGAGACCGAGTAACCCGGCGTATACTCCAATCAGACTCTAATGTAGGTTATAGTTTTTCTACTTTGAAGGAAAAGAACGACAGGTAGTGAGGTAGTAATGACAGCCACACGCGGAACTGATGAGAATTCTCCTGGCCTAGCTGGGTTTCCCGTCTAAAAGTGTTCGCATGGACCAACCAAGGAGCTCGCTTTGCCGAGATCTCGGCTGGAAGAGCCGAGATCTTGACTAGGCGAGTAACTCGTTTGTTCCATGTAAACAGTCAGCCGGGTAAACTACTTATTATATTTGTATAGAATAGCCGGAATCTCGGTCCAGCCGAGTAACTCGCCTAGCCGGGTAACTCGCTTCCATGTAAACAGGC
Organism: Phenganax marumi; assembly: GCA_025400095.1. Lineage (NCBI taxonomy): Eukaryota > Metazoa > Cnidaria > Anthozoa > Malacalcyonacea > Clavulariidae > Phenganax > Phenganax marumi. The sequence goes on along the minus strand of JAODVM010469152.1, from coordinate 14,718 downwards.
CCTATAACGTAGCAATACAAAAAGAAAATCGCATTTAAGTGAATTTTTGGCGTGTTAGATTTTGTCTCAAGTTCATTTGTCTCAAGTCATAGTTATTCCATACCTGAGCTTCAGACCGCTCTGCATTTGCTGAACGTGAATCTCTTGCACTAAAAGTGTCTACAAAATTAAACATAGAAACTATCTAATTGAGCATTCTGTGTCGTTCTAAACCATTCTACATACTTGCGACTAACTTTTAGGAAAAAAATTATATAAGAATCTTGTTTGCACTGAGTCGTTCCTTCAGAATCATATGAACAAACACTGCTGTCAAAGAATGTCCTTTTATTATTAGAGAGCTTATATGCATTAGAAAAAAGCGCTGCTCAAAAATTCACTAACAAAAGTTTGTTCCAGATATGCTTGAAACTTTTCATGCTAAAAGTTTGAGTTCCCAACTCATTAGCAAGCTTATTTTTGCTTTGATTGCTTTTACTAAACAAAGCGTTAACGTTTTATCAAGAAAACTTACTTGGCTTGAAACTTACCGCTTTTCATCTTGAATAATTATACACAAATTGATTAAAGTTTCTTTATATGACGTCAATTTATTAGTGCCGAAGAGGAGCTTGCGCGCCTACTTAATAAACAGAGTGATGGACCTTTAGTTCACTTTACGCTCATTGGCCTCCGTCGGGATTTCTTCGATAGAATGAAAACTCTGTTTTGTGAACAATTATAAGTTTTTTGCATGCGAGGTCAGGATTGTCTCTCTATTACCTATAAAAACGAATAATAGCTACTGTTTGCAAGCTACCATGAAGCGTGCAATTGTCTTCTTGTTCGTTTACGTTTCAAAACATGTACGTTTGGAAAGCGAAACATGCTTGTGCATTCCAAAAAATGTCAGTGCCGGTTCGGCGAACATCAGTGAGTAACAAGACGACTTTCATGTATGATTTTCTGGCTAAACGTAATAGTTTGAGACATAAACATACATGAAAAAAATTGCACGCTTCATGGTAAGTTGAAAACAGCGATAATACGCCACTTCCGACAACGGTTTCGAATCCGCCTTCATGCATTCGCCATTTAATTTTTAATCTGAAGATAGATGTTCAGAAAAGAAAAACTGAAACATGGTTGCATTTAGAAAAAATACTTTCTTCACAAAGCAAATCTCATTTTGGAAGCTATTCTGACGCCGAGCAACGAATAGAAAGCAGGAAAGCCACAAAATTTTGGTAAAGAAGGAGTGAGCAGCTGTTGACACACATTTTGCATGAAAAAAGGAAAATAAATGAACTGGCAGTTGAAAGCTGATCGTCTACACCAGATACGTCTAAACATCCTCTGCTGTGATTGCATGGGCACCTAATCGTTTCGACGCTTTTGTTTTGATGCAGTGGAAATTAAGAGGCTGTTTACATGAGCCCTACAGGGAGGGCTAGCCCTTCTAGCCGAGATCCCGCTTGCTATTTGAAATTCTAGTAAAAAATGTTTCCGTTTACATGAGAGGAGGGCTAGCCCTCCTAGGCGAGATCTCGCTATTGACTACCCGAGATCTCGGCAAGGAGGGCTGGAATTTTCCCATATAAACGCACGAAGGAGGGCTAGGCCTCCTATTAGGCTGAAAATTTAAAAAATGCGCATGCGCAAAGTGCGGGCTTGCAATTCCAGCCCTAGATGTAGCGCCAGAATTTTCCATGTAAACAGAGGTAAAAAACAGCTCTACAGGAAGGGCTGGCCCTCCCTGTAGGGCTCATGTAAACAGCCCCTAACTCTAAAGAAAAGTAGTAAAGAAGAGTCTAAACTTCACTAATCCTTGGTTCATTTGTGTATTAGCACAATTCTCGCATCATTATTACTGACAAAAAAAGACCGAGTGCTCGTCTTGTCAAAAATTTCTTGAGGCAGCATTTGACTCAGACCAGCCAACGTATTTGTTTTCTATTCAGAGACCAGCGATTTTCTACTAGATATGGGGAGATCATGCCACTCGAGGTAAAGGCTGCTCAGTCTCCAGCTGCGTGCTTTTGCCACACACGTACACCAACCTAAAAGTCTAAATCCTTCGAAGTTGGGCAACGTGCATTATAGCGTTTACGCCCGCTAAGCCTGACGGTAGGAGGCTGTTTCTACATCGAAACGTGAATTTATGGAGAAGTGACATATTTTGGTTAAACACTGAAGTTTGGTTGAACACAGACGAATTCTTGCAAAAATCTGCACGATTTATTTAGTGGTGCATGTCAAGGAAGGTTTTCGCTACTTGTAAGCGAAATTTCAAAAAAATTGAAAGCTTAACGAGCAGGAAATTGCACGGAAGAGACGAAGCTTTTAAAATGCTTCGAAAAAAAGTACCTTGGAAAGTTTAAACGCACCAAACAAACAGGGGTGTGTCACTTCAAGACGCGATTGCCTGAGTATTATTAGAAAATATGGTACTCTAATAATGGACTGTATTAAATTTTTAAGTTCTGTTATATATATGTAACTTTAAATACCTTATTTCGCCCCGTAAAATTTATATCTTTTTTCGGATGTTCATTATTGAAGAGAGCTGGCTTGAGAAAAGTTTGAGGCATATTATTATTTTGTTGAGCCAACTAGATAACTTTTTTGGCTACAGATTTTCTCGCTACAGTCGAAAGTCAATCGCCAAAATTCAGGGAATTTTGGGCTCATAAAATGCGAAAACACTTGGTCACACTAAGACAAACAATTATGAAAAGTTACAACAAAAATGTAGAAGTCAAAAAGCGTAAGAATGACCTTTAAGCTTCACAGAAATAATGTTTCAATAAAAGCTAAAACGGTCCACTATTGGAGATGTTTATTTTTTAAAAATATTCTCGAATCAAACCTTGACACGTTTGACCAACCTATTTTTGTACGTGCAGTAAGGTTTCTACATGCGAAAAGCTGCAAAAGTTTTTTTTCCAGACGCGTTTTCTCAGCTCCATTTCTCAGCTGTTAAAGCTTAGACCTTCCTGAAATTTTGTATACAAGAAGCAAAACGCTTCCTTGTTATCCTCCACTAAATGAACCTATTCATTTCTGAAAGGAAATGTATGAAACCCTGCTGTTTCTTCACGAAAACAAAATTATTCACTCTTACATCGTCCATTTCATTTCGAAGCAACGTACGGCCTCCTACCGTCATGCTTAGCAAGCATTTCTCTATAATGCAAGTTGTCCATTGTAGTAAATTTTTTAGCGCGCTATATTTACTTGTCGATGTGTTACAATAACCATGCAGAAGTGAATAAATATTAAGGTAAACTATTCGTTATCATAATAACATGAGGCAGAACGAACATGGCAACAAGATGGGGCCTTTAGAAATTCTTTACAGTTTTCTCCAATGAAGTTATGAATTTTTCCTGAAGGGGGCCTAGGGCTCCTTTACAGAGAAGCTGTAGCCCCCTATCAGCCACCACTTGGCACCACCACTGACTACATGTTACAGAGAGTGTTTTTTTTGTTTCTGTTAAATACTTGCCCAGAGAAAAATTTGCTCAAAGTATGTATATCTTATATGTCTTCTAAGCCTAATATTTTAATATCAAGGTCTTTGTCAATACTCTCATCTTTGTCTATGAATGTTTTTTTCTCCTCACCAGAGACTTTAAAACATAGGATTGGGAATAATGCAGTTAAGTCATTGAGATGCTATATAATAATTATTACTTAAAACCAGAGCAAGCGATATACGTAATGTTGTGACACAGTGTGTTCTAGTCCTTTTTTGACACAATATAATAAGAATTACAATAATGAATCCTCCTATACCTTTCACAAGACTAGTAACATCCCAACCCCATTGCGCAGGGTCATATTGCTTGGGCATTTTTAGTAACAGCCCCCTGTATTCGTTTTCAATACGGTTGGGCATTTCATTTTCAAAGCATTGGCCTCTCGTATAACACATCAAGATACTTTGGTTGTTAGCATAAACTGATTCGAATGCTCTTTCAAATACCCCATATCGATGCAACCTAAAGTTCACTTGATTAATTAAATGAAGAAATGACTTCATTGATACCGATTAAAGCTTCCACAAATACACTCACACTATCTAGCTTCAGTCAGTTATTGCCTGTGCATTTATCACCTTGTGAAACAAATTTTTGAATATGTGAAAAGATCAGGCTTTTAGCTGTTGAATGACACGTTGTTATGTTAGATGCAGAAAATTGAGCAAATGTAAGTCACACGAAAACTTTTAGTCAAAATTCATATTTTCTTTATTGACAATTTCATCTAAAACGATTGAAATTCCCCCCTGCCCCGGCTTAAAACTTCATTTTATGATTTTCGCTTAAATAAATTATCTACATAAGCGTAATTATCAGTACTGTCGATCTCAGCTTGCTTTTCAACTTCTGATTCCATTATTGCTTTAAATTTCCTTAATTTTGTTGTGAAATTTCGGTATTTCAGTTGTAATTAGCGAACAACTGTTGCAAATTTCCCGCCTAAATTCAAAACAACGTTCTGAAATACGTTCGGAAGTACGAAAGTACATGTTATGAGCCCGTTTATTCACACGATCTGATGAGTCTCACTAAGCAAGGTGTTCCTTTGAGTCAGAATATTCGTGACAAATTAGTAGATTGCTGGCTGAATGGCGAAAATAGAGCTTCCCTAAGTAGACGTTTTGACGTCCCATACAAAACAGTTTGGAACATTACTGAAATGTTTGTGCGTGATGGGTCTACAGTAGCCAAGAAAGGAGGTTGTCGTATTAGAAAAAGTCGTACAGATGATGTTATTGAAGGAATAGAGTACATGAAATCTGCAAAACCTTCCATATACCCTCACGAAATTAGGAAAAAGTTGATCGACAACCGTGTGTGTTTGGCGGAAAATGCTCCCTCCAATTCTTCCATAAGCCGAGTTTTGCGCGACGATCTTGGGTATTCTTACAAGAAAATACAGCAGATACCTGCTGAAACAGAACGACCAGACGTTGAAGAAAAACTTTTGCAGTACCTCACTGACGTTTGTAATGTTGACGCAAAGAGATTACATTTCTTCGATGAAAGTTCAGTTGTCAGAACATGTGGAAACCGCAAAAGAGGACACAGTGCTATAGGAAAGCCGGCGTATGAAGTGCAAAAATACGCATCAAATGCAACATTTACACTTAATCTGTTGCACAATGTAGACGGCGTTAGTCACTTTAATATTCTACGCGGTCCATCAAATGGTCTCGAGCTACTGAATTTTTTTGACGAAGCTTTGGAAGAAGTCGACAGACTCGAGAATTATGTACTCAAGGATGGAGATATTATCGTCATGGATAACTGTGGCTTTCACCATGCTGCGCATGTGGAACCCGTTCTTGGAAATATGTTGGAAAGAAGAGGCATTCAGCTAGTTTTCCAACCTCCATATCACCCCGTCTATAATACGTGCGAGTATTGCTTTCATCACATCAAATGTTGGTTGCGGCGATTTCCATTATACACGCAACACTATACAGAAGCAGCAATCGCTGAAGCAGTTGGATATATTGGACCTAAATTGTCACGAGCTTTTTTTACGCACTGTGGCTACACCTTGTAAAAAGTAGCATTTGAAAACAGGGCTGGCTGCAAATAGAAATTACGGCATAAATTAAACTTTCATTGTACGTCAAAAAATGTCTGGCCTCCACAGGTACTTCGAACAAAATGTGAAATTAATTTGATCATAAAATAAGTTACTCTTACACAAAGTCTTCCTCTACTTTGCTAGAGCTGGTAATCATTACGTTGATGTTGTACGGGCAATATTCGAAAGAAATAATCGTCTCGTCGTTCGCTGAAGTTTACGGTCAAATGTTGTAAAACAGGAAGTGAACACGCATTTGTATTTACAGTTTACAATTACTGGAAATGTTTCTGTTTATTAACTTTACTTCCTTTGTATTCGTGCAAAGAATCCTTTACTAACAAAACTAACAAAGGATTCTTTGTACGAACCTTTACTAACAAAAGCTTTGGCTTATTCTATTTGGTGTTCAAAGGTTCACATCCACATACACTGCCAGCATTGCATCAACAAATTCATACTGCAATAAATCTAACAATCTAACACATATATAACGAACTGTTATGTCAACTAACACAACAAATATACCCCCTTGTCTAACGGAACCAAAATTCGCTAATTAAATGCAACTGTCTAGTAAATGTACTAATTACTGTTAGTAAAGATACATTTACAAACTGTATCACTTTGGAAATTGATCAGGCACGATCTTGACCGACCATTTCAGCAGCTTTTAGAAGCACATTAAACGGTTGTTCTTCAACTTCGTTGTTGTGGCCAGACAAACTATGTTCGGCTTGTGAACACAACGAAACCTGCGAAGGCGCAACAGCGGCTATTGGTTCCGTTTCAGCATGACCACCAGGAAACGACTGACAAGTCACGGAAGGAAAGTTAGGCTGCCCAATACGAGGATCATACATACCGTGTCCGTAGTTTGGTCCTCCAAACATAGTATGCGGACGAACGTTATCCGCATAATTTGGCGGCGGTAGTCGAAATTGTGGGCCCATGTTGTAATTGCCAAAATTTACTGGCATTGGCATGCGATTTGCATAGAAATATGAGTGATCAGGGGCTGGAAAATCGAATAATGGATCAAGTTGACGATACCTAAATCGCGCGTCTTCATGCGCTCTTTCGTTTCTTCGACGCTTTCGCCTTTTACTTCTTGAATAAATTTCAAAGTCGTCCAAATCTTCGTCGCTTTTTTCGGGTTCGATTTCGTTGGGATGCGCGCGATAGTAGGGAGTTTCAGCACGTTTTGTCATGGCATCATCATTGCGACTAGGACAACTTCGTACAGGACTAATGTTAAACACGTTAACTGTACTACCCTTGCCAGAACTAGCAGATACACACTTTTCATTTGTTTCATACGCTGTCAATGAGCTAAATTCATCGCCGATTTTGTGTGCTAATTCTTTCTTGCATTTCTCCAATAAAATTCCCAGTTGCTCGGCATCGTCGCTAGTGACAGGCGGTATCTTTCCTTTGAAATGAGAACGTAATAATCGTAAGTCCCTCATTAGCAAAGCTTTGTTTTGTCCATACTTGCCATTCAAAGAAATTAAACGAGGTTTCATGTTCTTTATAAATTGATATTCACTTTGAGTTTCAAAATTTTTAAGAGAGCTTAATTGGCTTTGCAATGCTTCTATTTTGTCCCGAGTCTTCTTAATGGCTGCTTTGACTTGATTAGTTTCACCAATGTATTCTGGATGTTTTTCCTTTTGCCCGCAGTATGTATAACTCGTACACCTATCCAAATTGCAAGGATTACTGGTCGAATTCCGGTGCCCTCTATGATGACATCGACCACAAATTAATTTTGAAGATCCAATCGCTGGTGGTTCCTTGACGACTACAGATCTTGATTCAAGATTTACTTCTAGTTCACTTAGTTCTTCTTGAAGGCTGTTTATTTCATCAATTAAATTTTCCTTTTCATAGTCAAGGGCTTTTAGTTTATTTTTAACAGGTTCCTACACAAACGAAGATAGTAGATAGTAGTACGCGGTTCACGAAATATTGTAATTGTTAAGATAACAATCGGTATTTGCAAACAATGGAATCCAACCTGTGACGTTCTATGCCAATATGCATTGCTGAATTATTACGAAGCGCATATAAACTTGACTAAGCTGGACCCTACCTGGTCTCCTGAGCTATTCTGATCGATATTTCGACCTCGAGTCAAAGTTACTGTATTTCTCCCTTTCGTCAAAGGTGACTCTTCTTTCAATTCCTGTAGCGTGTATTCCAAGACAGCCATTGTCCCAAGGCTCAATTTATTGGTTCCGCTAAACATAAGTTGTAACTGTTCCTTCGAAATAAGCTTCAGTTTTAACCTTGACGTGAATTGATTTGCATGTAAAGTATCGTGAATAATACGTATGCTTTCGCCATCTAATTCATTTTTTATACTTCCCAACCAATGGGAAATATAATCTCCTTCGCTAGCCATATTGCTACAATGACAATTCCATGTGCTTGGCGCCAACTATCTACATAATTTAGCTAGTTTGTTTGCAAGCTATGAAGTAAACTTCCGGAAATTGCCTTGTAATTTTCGGAGTTCATCGGTAGTCGTTCGGCAACCCTGCAACTTTCCGTATAATGTTGCCACTTTATGAAAATACGTGCGAACAAAAAGTTGAAAAGCAAGCTGACATCGACAGTAATCAAAAGTTGTAAGAGTATTTTGCTGTAGACCGTGCTGTAAACCGTTGTGTAAGCCGATACTGTGTATTAAGGGATATAAGTGCTAACTGCAATCGCTAGACTTTTCTCGAAATTACATTGACTATGCATTGTAAGATAAACAGATCTCACTAAAGGTTTTTTGTGAATTTCAGCTATTACTATAACAAAGTAATAACACTGATTGACATACTGTACAGGAAACAAAGTACACTTTGCATTATAAGTTGCGAATGACGTAATATATCCATTGATCAAAGCCATCGGGATGACCTTCAATCAATCAGAAATAGCTTGAACAAGAACTGTTTAGTTAACGAAGGAGAAAGTTTGTTCAAAATATACCAAAAACGGTGTTTATTAAACCTAAAAGCCACTTATGGCCTTGAAAAAACTAACGTCTTCCGGCTACTAGTTAATAATTAACTATTGTCAGCATCACTAAGTCTGTATTTTCAATACAACTATCGTCAGGATAGGCATATACTCCAAGACCTTTTGCCACCTTAAAGTATAAAATTTTCAATATTGACTCGTTACCGGCTCGAGTTCACTCAGACAATCTTGTTCAGAATTGTTGGGACAGTTGCCAAAAATCGAATAAAAATTGTAAAAAATATTCCCCCCGCACCAAGCCACAATCTTTTGCAAAAATGGTTGGGACACCCACGAGATATACGCTGCTTAAAGAAGAAAACTGTTTTATTTTTGTTATTCCCCCCCCCCCTTCCCCCCTTTCAATGTTGGATACATTTGATGAGGGCAGGTTCACGCATAACAGAGACGTATTTTCTCCTCGAGCATTGAAAATGGGGGTCTAAAAAGCATTGATGTCCTTCGCAACAAAGCTGCAATATATAAATAAAATTTAATATGCATGAGCGTTGTAGTACAATCAGATACTGGATTATTTTTGGAAGTGAAGACCTTTGACAGAGATTTGTGTCATATGAAATAGCAAAATCGAACAAAAACGAACGAATTGGCCTTTCTCACGAGCGCAAAATACGTCATTTTGGGATACTGCCAGATCTGGATTTACACAAAAAATACAGCGTTCAAAGCTACTTTTTGTCGTAGTATTTTTGAATTTACAAGGATACACACAACTACAGCAATAAACAGTCACATTTTGTCAATCTTGTACTTTCAAACTTGAAACACACAGTACCCCAAAAAAGACGTCTTTGCCCTTGTGAGAAGGGCTAATTACATTATACTTTATCACGCTATGCGACCAGACCGTAAATACGCCATTTTTGGGTAGCAAAATAATTGAATTCGGCAAATTTTGTTTTACTAATAGAACTACATTTCTTGTTTTTTAGTAAACCCGAGATTGCTGCTAACTCAGCGTGAAAGTTCAGGAATAGATCTTGAAATCACGCCGAGAAAATACGAGATGAAAACATGTAAATTTTCGAAGCGTACTTACGTAAGGGAATTTCGCCATTTAATCTAAAGTTTCATCAAATATGAAGGCAGCTAAAGAGTCAAACAATTACAAACAAGGATAAAATTCTATATTTTTTCTTTTGATGAAAATGACGATCAAAAACAATGCTTTTTCGACCCAAACAAGGCGAATTTTAAGGGTTTATAAAGAATTTTAAGGCGGGGTTGCATAGCAAGAGAAAGGCTAATTTCGGCACACAGCACAGTCGACATCGACGATATTCTGGTGAACTTCAAAAACTGTCGACTTTCGACCTTGACGAATGCATGCTGAAGTTGGATGAACTTGTATTCAGCGTCCACAAATATAAAGTGAACCAGATATTTATACAAATGGAAATGATATTGTCGTTATGGAAGCGATATTTCAAAATGGCACTGAGCACTTTTATCAAATAAGTCAAACAGACAGAGAAATTTGAAAGAACAACAACAGCTTTACTCAAAAAAGCCACTGTAAGTCCAATAAATTTTATCAAAAGTAGAAAGCTTTAAAGTGAAGAGAAATATAGTTTCGATCATGTTCCTCAAGTTCATTTGGAAAATCAAACCCATCATCACAAAATAAACAGATATAACCCACACCAGTTTTTTTTTTGATCTACGTTCTTGCAAAAACTGCGCTGATATTCAGCATCACTCAGTGCCATGTTTCCCGGTGAGTTCTTTTATGTTTTGTGACGCTAGTAATAAGAGAAAATAGTTTTCGCCAAATATCACATGCAAAAGGTTCTTTCGAGTATGAGTTTTTCTATGCTTTGTAACATGGCCACCTTGAGAAAATTTCTTCTCACAAACATCACATTCGAAAGGTCTCTCCCCACTCCCCAGTATGAATTCTTTGATGAACTTTAAGATGACCCAAATGTCCAAATCACTTTTCAGAAACATTACATCCAAAAGGTTTTACACCAGTGCAAGTCTTTTGATGTCTTGAAAGGTTAGTTGTTTCCAAAAATCTCTTCCTACAAACATCACATTCAAAGGGTTTCTCACTAGTATATATGTATCTTTTGGTGTCTCTTAAGGTGGGAAGAGTCAGAAAACCTTTTCTTGCAAACATCACATTCAAAGGGTTTCTCGCCAGTATGTACCCGTTGATGTTTCTTAAGGTTAGACAATTCAGAAAACCTTTTCTTGCAAACATCACATTCAAAGGGTTTCACCCCAGTATGTATCTTTTGATGTCTCTTAAGGTGGGAAGAGTCAGAAAACCTTTTCTTGCAAACATCGCATTCAAAAGGTTTCTCACCAGTATGTGTTCTTTTATGTGAGGTAAGGTTACCAAGTCGGGAAAATTTCATCTTGCATACATCACATTCGAAAGGTTGTCTTCCAGTATGAATTCTTTGATGAACTTTGAGATTACCCAAACATGCAAATCGCTTTTTGCAAACATCACATTCAAAAGGTTTTACACCAGTGTGAGTCTTTTGATGTGTCCTAAGGCCAGAAAATTCAGAAAACCTTTTCTTACAAACATCACATTCAACAGGTTTCTCACCAGTATGTATCTTTTGATGTCTCATAAAGTTAGAAAATTGAGAAAACCTTTTCTTGCAAACATCACATTCAAAAGGTTTCTCCCCGGTATGAGTTCTTTGATGTACTTTAAGAGTAACCAAATGTGCAAATCGCTTTTCACAAACATTACATTCAAAAGGTCTTACACCAGTGTGAGTCTTTTGATGTCTCTTAAGGTTAGAAACGTCAGAAAACCTTTTCTTGCAAACATCACATTCATAAGGTATCTCACCAGTATGTATCTTTTGATGTCTCTTAAGGTTATAAACGTCAGAAAACCTTTTCTTGCAAACATCACATTCAAAAGGTTTCTCACCAGTATGTATCTTTTGATGTCTCTTAAGGTTAGAAACGTCTGAAAACCTTTTCTTGCAAACATAACATTCAAAAGGTTTCGCCCCAGTGTGAGTTCTTTGATGAATTTTAAGGCGGCTGGACGTCGAAAAGCTTTTCTCACAAACGTCACATTCGTAACGTTTGTCTACAGTTTGTGTTCTTCGTTGTGTCCTTGAAGTGTTTCTATTTGATGTAGACAATTTCGTGCTTTTACAACCACGTGAAGACATCGCTGTTACCTTCTCAAAAACAGAATGATAGCAGTTTTTTCTCCTTTATAAGTCGCTGTGTTTCTTTGAAACGAGCTGCCTAAATTTTCTTTCGCTGTTTGCAAATTCCAATCGTTTACCCTTATGCGCTAGATGATAAGAGAATTGAACAAGCGTTCCGCCGCTGACAGCGCGGGCAAATCAAATAATAAAACTGAGCTACAAATATCTGGACTAGTTCCAAGAAGACATCTCGCCTTTGCAACTTTTTTTGAATCGTGCCAGGAAAGGAACGACTCTTGGACAAAACTGTTTTTCTGTGGACAAACCTGGAAAAAACTGTTCAAAATACGGTTTTTTCATAATGACTATTTTGTCAAAATAAATTTCAGAATTTCGGAGAATCCCAAGTCGAAAATATACCAATCATAACAGCTTTATTGGCCACTTCAAAAACCGCAAATGCACTGGAAACGAGTTTTAAAAAGTTAAAAGAGTAAGAAATAAACCTTTCTAGTCGAAAGAGCAGCTCAAAATTAGTAGGAAAGCAAAGTTTGACCAGATTTGGATAGATATATTGTGAATAGTAAGCTTACAGAATTTACGGAAATAGTATAAATTAGTATTGTTTGGGGGACGCGCGTCCCCCAAAATAATACTAAATTATACTAATGTCACAAATTCTAGAAGCTTGTCATTTATAACATATCGATCCACATGTGCATGGTCAAACTTTGTACACTTATTAATTTTAAGCTGCTCTATCGACTAGAAGGGTTTATTTCTTACTCTTTACACAGTTTTAAAACTCGCTTCCAGTGCATTTGCAGTTTTTGAAGTGGCTAATTGCTTCAAGTCGTTTCTATGCCAGCACGGTTCTATGCCTGACTTTATTTTTTGGGCTAAATCTTTTACAGTGTTTTGGGCAAAAATGCACCGAAAAAATAATGTTTAAAGAAAAAGCTGGGTTTCAAGTATTCCGAGTTTTTAAACAAAAAGTAACTTTATCTCTCACTTCGGAAAACTTCAGGCAGTTTATATTTTTGTCTACTCTAGCTCAAGGGAATCAGCATGTCTACTGTTTGAAATGTGTACGGTTGAATGAAGGAGTAGCATTTTATGACGGGAACGCCCATTTCCTGACAAAACATGCTACTCCTTAACTCAAACGTACATATTGGAAAGGGCAAACATACAACTTTCAAACGTAAACAAACGTGAAGAACGTATCTAGTTCAGGGTTGCGTGGAAATAGTAGTTGAGCTTTGTCCTTTGGTGTCGAGAGCACCAAACAAATTCTCGAGTCTCAAGACCCATTTTCTCCACTGAATTTGCGAAGAATTTGCCTCTGTGATGTGTCAAACATTAGGAAATCCGGTAAATATTGTTGCCATCGTGGTCTTAAATCCTCGTAGGCAATTGAAATACTTTGAGAAAGCCTTGTTAGTTTTCACGACCTTTGAACTCAACTACCGGGCTATCATGCTCTTCTATACCCTGAGCGTCCCAAAATCCGAGACACTTCAGATAAAATTAATAATTGACTTTCTACAAAACTAACTAACTAAGCTTGTTTCTCTTGTTTCCTCGTGTAATCTTCCGAGAAAATCAAAAAAGAATTAAAGGAATTGGGAAAGACCAAGTCGGTTAAAAAGAAAGTGGTTCCAAAGAAAAGCCCTGCGAAGAAGACAAAGACTGCAAAGAAGAAAACGGTCGATCAAACTGTCCCCCCAGTCTCTACCACGGACACTCATCAAGCTCCTTCCCAGCAAGCTACTGAAAGTGTAAAAGAAGAAATCCCTCAGGAGAAAAGCAGAGAACAGAATAATGACAAGCCAAAGAAACCAAAGAAAAAGGTATAGCTACTTTCACGCAAATTATTTTGTAACTTTCCCCCAGATATCCTCACCAAGAGCAGTGAAAGTTCACTGACCAAGGCAAAATTCGAATCTACGACCTTTGCTTTGCTAGTCCAGTGCTCTCCAACTGACCTACCTGGTCGGTCGGTTCTGCCTAATGAACTCTTAGATTTACCAAATTCGCTTGCTGGGGAATGCGCATAGTAAAAAGGAAGCGCTTGAGAAAGACGTTGAAATTTACTGAAAAAGTGCGATCGTCGCATAAAATAGAGTGAAGCAACCATTTTGGCGAATGATAAATACAAACTTTCTCGTAAAATGAGAGTCTATTGAATTATTTAAACATAGAACTACAGACCAAGAGGGAAAGCCACTGAATAGTATAGCGTACTCTCTTCAGTGTTTTCTAGATCCTTGTCTCGCACGCGCTTTAATTAAAACAACACGAAAGCGCGAGCAAACAGATCACGACAATTGTGACATAAAAAGGATGCAGGAATCTTTTGAAGTTAGGTCATAGGCAGCCCAAAAATTCGGTATTTGTCTTACAAATAGCCGAAATGCGTTATAACTCGCCCCACTCTATCGAAATTGACCGTGCGCCGCAAGCTATCGATTAGCAATGTTAATTGTATATTGTATATTTATACATAAGGTAGGCAACTATCATGACAGTTACGAACATATGCCTTCAGGAAAATAAAAAATACCTCGAAACACAAAACTTGTCCGAAAAAAAGGCCATATCACTAAAATCTCAGATAATTTTTCTACATGAATCCATAATTGCTTTTCGGTAAAGACTGTAGGAGTCCCAAAAAAAATGCGTGAACTTTTCAAGTTTTTTTAAAAAATCTTCTGTCTCCATGCGGGATGCCTCATATTGGTGCATACGCCATTTTATTTAAAAAAACTCTTGACTTCAATTGGTTAAAAAAATGAAACGTTTATGACGTTTTTAGAGGAGAAATGGATTTTCCGGGGGGATTGAAGAGAAAGGCAGCGAAAATACAAAACAAAACAATAGCGTATTAAAACTCTTGTATACAGCGAAAAATGTTTTGTTAATTGCTCCATATAAATTTTATAAATACTGAAAAGTTAAAATC